>PNEQ01030924.1:0-33686 GCA_003012365.1 Medauroidea extradentata
TATTCTAATGAAGTGACCCTGGGAAAAACTATTTCTCATAGAAACATTTGAAATAACTTAATGGTACAAATCTGGAGCAGACGGTAAACAGATGGTACATTTAGTAGAGATCACGAGTGGTTGTTATGAGAGGTGCAGAACTGCCAGACACAGCTGAAAACAAAGCGCATTTAACTAAGCAAAACAGTAATTTAGACAGCTGTCCAATACATTGATATTCATGGTCTTAAATGCACTGTTTTTAACATTTTTGTGCCTTGCTTTTGGTTGTTTTTACTTTAATTTAACTCTGTAGAACATGATTAAAATTTTATTGCTTTGTAATATGACAATTTGTGTAAGAATAAGGCTGTAAATTACACATTCTATGACACAATTTACGTACATAAAATTAAATTTTAAAATTCGCAGTGTTAAAATGTGTTCACATATGTCTGTACAGTGACCCAGAAGGATTGTTAATTACAGTACCGTTTTTATTCATGTATATGAGGATAATTATTTTTGTACCTATGGAACATTGTAGGAGGGTAGAGTAACTATTAGGCTAGCAGCTGGATGCTGCCCCTACGCTGTGACATACGGATGTAAGGTATTTTTCAATGTAAATATCTTGTGTGAGATGCATGTGGTCACGTGCGGTGCTTGTATTGCTGTTGTGATGAGACTGTACCAGTTGACCTTGACTACTTCCGCTCGCTTGTCGCAACCTCCCTAGCTTATCTCTCTCACACGTGCACACACAGTGGCTGTCGCCAGCCAGATAAAAACTTTTATATTATAGAAGGGTGCCTTGTTGCCAGCTTCTAGCAAGAGATAAAAAGTATCAGCCAGAAGTCGCATAAAAAATAAAGATCTGACTGCCCACATTGTTTGAAATTCTTTTATAGTCCTCCACGTTACGTTAATTTTCCCACTGCATGGCGGCCCTCCCGTAACTTGATACGATAGTTACGTTACGTACAAAACAGTATTTATTGCAGCCTGTTTTGCTTGTAGAAATGATAGCGTACTAATTTCTTCGCGTTTCTGTGATTAATTACTGATTATCCCACCTCCCCGGGCGCCCCTCGATAACACAGACAAATCATAACTCTGACAGCTTCTTCCCCCTTTTAGTCCGAGTTATCGAGGGTTCACTGTAATTCTTATTTTCATTAAGTTATAGGAAGACTCACTGTTATTTTATCAAAATTAGTTAGAACAGTTATCAGTCTGTAGACATTAGCATTACATTGTTTCCTGCATACTAAAATTAAACTAGTAATGTAATAATTTACACCATATTAATTTTGCTATAAAAATTCTGTAGTAAGATCCTTTTAAAAATATTACAAAAAACCAACTACTTTTTTTTCATCTTTATACATACAGGGAAGAAGTAAACTAGATGAGCTGTGTCTTCTGAAAATAGCACTTGTTTACAAAAACAATATTGTTTTTTCTCATAAACACAATAAAAGAAGAACATCGAGAAAAAGCTTGTATACTACTATAAGAACAGGTACAAAGTAATGTGACATGCGCTGGCACGTAGCACTTACTTGACCGCTTATCATATAGTAAGTTGAATTTTTTATCTTTGTCTTAATTAATATTTCCTTATTGTGTATAACAATTTAAGTAGGCCAACTTAACCACGGATAAGGATGTATACGGTGGGATCCAACGTATTAATTGGTGATGCTAGTAGAAAAATTAACATTAAAATTTTTAATTTAAAATTTAACTGCTAAGGCAAGATAAAAGTATTAAATTTTGCATGTCAATTTTACCTGTTTTGCACCATGTTTGGATTCATTTTAAAGCTAATTTAATTTCAAGCAACTTTTCTAAGTAACTTTTTCTTATATTTTGCCTTGTTTGGATTTTTAAAATCTCAAGTAGACGATTAGCTTGCTTCTCCTGGAATGGGATTTATTTGGCAGGCTGGTCAAAGTTCACTTACTTGGAAGCACGTACAGAAATGCTGGGTTTTAAAATTTCAAGTAAGCTCTGGGCTAGCCTGTGCTGGAATGGATTTATCTGGCAGGCAGGTCAGAGTTCACTCGCTTGGAGGCACGTACAGGGACGTGTTGGAATGCGATGAGCTCTGCCTGGCGTTTCTCGATCAACGTGGGTTGTAGGGCCGTACGCAAAAGAACTCCGAAAAGGCGGTGATGCGCGGCAGATTAATGACGCTGCACATCCCTAATTAATAACTTAATGAACGTTGAGCTGGTACGGTGAAAAAAACACTTTGCAATTTTGTCAGTAACTATGTTACATATGTATTTTAGGTTATAAATATCAGTTGACCAGTTTTTTTAACAAGTTGGATCCTGATGTATCCCTCCGCCGCTTGGCCGAGTGAGTTATCACCTGGAAGGAGTTAGTTGTAATCTATCGGAGCTAGGGAGAGGTCGCCAGGAGATGGCCGGCTAAGTTTGTGTTTACAAACAGTCAGTGGTAATACATTGGAGCTCGTGACCGGTCGCCGGGAGATGGCCGGCTAAGTTTTGTGTTTAAGTTGGCAAACAGTTAGTTGTGATCCATCGGAGCTAGGGAACGGACGCTGGGAGATGGCCGGCTGAGTGTTTTGATTAGTTGGGGCATCATGGCGGGAGGAAGAGAACGTGTTAGATGTGGGAGATGGATTGTGAAGCCTAGAGGGCGGATTCGTTAGAAGATATTCTTTCTCTTCATTTTTTTGTCTCTCTTTTTGGCATGCTGCCTTTTCATTTATAGTTTTGTAGTAACCAGAAGTAGGTATTAATAACCGCATAGTCAGTAACTAAGGTAGATAAGTGCAGGGCCAAGAACTACTACTGAGGGCAGGCGGAAAGGCGTAATGCGTAGATAAGAACAATCCACCTCAACTAACTCTGGGCGAGCACTCACTATGTGAATTGCCTTTGTATGGTAAATTTTGTCAAAAGAGGTTAAATAAAAGGAGAAAAAATGCTGATATTATGATTTTTATTTATTTATTCATCTGTGGCTGATTAACATCACTGCTATCCGGGCATCAGTATAATAGGCACCGCCTCTACATCAGCTCGTTTGTTTTCGTCATTGTTCTGCCCGCAACTACACTTGCAATAGCAACGGAAGAGAGTTACATTCCCCGAATGCACAACACGCAGCAGCTGCAGCCGTCCCATTAACTATAACTGCAGAGGGAGAGAGAGAGGATGGAGGTCATTTAAGCATCACCATCACAGTAATAAAAACATATATGTTTTCAGAATGTTCAAGGATATCATGTATAAACCTGCTAAATTTTGATGCTTTTATTAATAAACAAAGTGGATTCCTATACCTCCTTGTAAATGCATGATTATACACTGGCAAATGTATACCTAATTAAAAGAAATAGAGGAAGGGTAGTAAAACTGACATAACATTTTGTTTTTGGGCTCTAATATTGAACTAATGCAATACAAACGTACATTCTCAGTATGAATCTCAAATGCAGGGATTTTTCTCATTACTCATAATGTAGTTTTGATAGTAAAGTTAGTTGTTTTTGTGTAAATAGACATTCTGTGCAAGCAAGCAAAATGAGTGTCTTAGAAATAGGTCACTAAAACCGACATGCCATCATAAGTATTAAATAAAGGACAATGTAAATTAATAACACTGCAAAACATATAATAAATATTTTCTTAATTAACTAAAAATGCTAAGTTCAATTTCTAACATGGTTACTAACTATGAGTGGTACCTATAAAAATATTAGTATTAACAAAAATCACATATATACTCGTCATTTACGGCACCTCTGCACTCATTGTGTGCCCAGTCTTGACATGAGAGGCATTGAACCTACTGCTCCCCATGAGTATCTTGAGAATAAAGTTGGTCACTGAAAATGCAAATTTTGTTATAACTTTCAGAAACATCTGAGAAATCAAATTCATCATGAGATGAACCTCCTCCACTTGAATTGCCTTCTTTGTTACCTCCGACGATCCATCTTCTTACAGATCTTATCTCCAGTTGAGCTTTCACCAGTGTCACATCTCAAACAATGGCCTTAACCACGAACTGAGACACAACGTAATTCACGATCTTCAGCACAACCCCGACCTCTTTGCGCTTCTGTGGCCTGTTTCTTTTACTTTTCGATAATGGATCTTAAAGCATTCATATATGGAGACAGTGTAATTACTTTTAATTCAGAGGTTTTATGGCTCCTGGTGGGTATTTTTCTCCTATTCAAAGGAACAGGAGGAATTTCTAATGGACTGTTGTCGCATGATGTGCAGAGCTGTGGTTTCACTAACATATGTTGTTGCTGGCAGAGTTGTGTCACTAAGGGGATTTGTTTCACAGAGTTTTGAATCTGAGTTGATGTGAGAATATGTATAGGCGTTTTACAGTTTACATTTTATATTTTATGTTTTATATTTATTATGGGCCATGTGAAACAAATAAATACAGTTCATATTTTATTTGATCAAGGAGACCAGACACAATCATTGCAAAATATTAGGGTGTGTCAGAATTACAAATTCACAACTTGATGGGTATGTTGGTTTACAGACACCCAAACTGGCATGGTATGTCGGTTTTCAATACTCTCCGGACTTACATTCCTCATTTTATTGTTGGAGCACTAGTAACATTAAAAATACAAAGTAAATTGCTAACGTATCCTTGAAACATCTATAGTAAGATAGTATGGCATTTAATTTTTTCACCACCTCTTAGTTTGGTCAATATGCACTAAAAAATCAAATGGCAAAACTTTCAAACTTCACAAAACACATACTGTACTGCTAAGATGAAAACATGCTATGAAAATGGCCAGTGTGTTTTAGATACATTTATGAGTCTGGACGACATAGTTAATGGTCGAGTGCAGCACCGTCCAGTTTATAAAGCAGGGGTGTGTCGGTTTACAGACCTATGTCAGTTTAGCTGCCTTTCCTCTAATATTTGAAAAATATTCTAAAATTATTCTAAAACTATCAGAAACACTAAAACCACTATTTGCACACCCCTAATCCATGCACAACTCGATTAGACTGCAAGAGTCAACATCAACAACTAATAAAAAAGTGGGAAGTTTGCTGCAATGGACGAAGTAATATGAAAAATTAATTGTAGGAGATAGATTTTTCTAATGTGTACCGCATACAAACACCTTCCAATGCATGCCGCACAAAGTGTAAATAAACAAGTTTGTAAATATTCTACCATCGCCAAAATATAGTTTCGACAAACTAAAAACGTGAGAAACAAAACTCTGAATGTCAGAGCGAAGGAAAAGAAATAGCGCGTCATACAATCCACACAGCTACAGATCGAAACACATGAATACACAACGAAACATGCCTGTTTATTTACAGTCAGGTGGAAGCTAATAAATCCGCAGTTTATTACCAGAATCCATACTTCCATAGCAAACCATAATTTGTATAAACTACGGATAATCCGTAGTAATTGGCACCTCTGCATCATACTATTTAAGACTACAAATTGAGCTGGGCTAGCTCATCCTTCCACAGTGTTTGCATGAACCTGGTGATATAAGATGGTGCCGGTATGAACTGCTACTTTAAAGAAGATTTTAAGACTTTGATTTGTGCACCGTTCGAGCCCCACCAATGAACTAGTTATCCCCCTCCTGTCTCGTAATTGTTCATTCTACAAGCTTCGGCCGGCCTCTGCCGTCTTCGTGCCTTCCCTTCCCCTCCTCCTCACGGCGGTCTATGCAGCGCCGTTCCTGGTTGCCTCAAGGCAACATTTTAACACACGGAACTTACCAGATATTTACTATGGGATTATTAAAGGCTAAGTAGCGATGGATGACTACGTTATAAAGTTTGGTACTGTTCTAAAATATAATGTGATGAATTTAAATCCAGCAGAAACAATTTTTGTATGTCTTTTAACCAAGAAATAATTAATTAACAATAATTAACTTTTTTTTTTAAATTCTGCCCGAGTTATCCGAAGTCCGGAACATCGAGGTCCGAGTTATCGAGGGTTCACTGTATATACAAACTTCTTTGGCACACACTCACTGAATACTACACTCACTTGTACATTCTTACTTTTCTGAACTACACTTCTGTGTGGTGCGAATCGTTAACAGAACTAAATCTGGCCACATCTGTGGTCATTCTTCCAGGCAAAGTGTCAAGCCTTTCATACCAGCATGAAGCACGAATTTCATCTGAATCTCGAATTATACCCACATGGCACACCCGAACTGAGAGTTGCAGCAACACCAATAATAAGCGTACTAAACACACCAACAGGAGGTTGGGCAAGAGGTTGGGTAAATGAAGGACATCACCAATGGTGACTAGGTGAGAGGAAGCATCCAGGTTGCTCCTCGCAGATATTAACCGACTACATGTAAGTAAGGCACACCCTACAGGAAATAATGCCACGTCGATGCGTGTTAAACTCTGTAACACAACAAAATTCCCCGGTTAACTACTTGACACCTGATTTTAATGTAGAACAATTATTTACAGAAAAAGGTTTGATAAAAAAAAATTGCAAAAGTATTTATACACAGACGGATTCCCTATAAAGAGATCTTCTCTATTTTCGAAGAGTCCGTACCTTCAGGTTCAAATTTGTATTTGTGTGGCCTGTAGTTGTTTACAAACAGTGGAAAAGTATCAACACTTATCATATAACAAGTAACAACTGATAAGTCACAGCATCAAGCATATATTCAGAAAAAACCTAACCTGCACGCTAAATTTAGGTAAATACAAATTATGGTCGAACATAAAAAAACAAGTTAAAAATTATGATGCCGCGAATGCAATGCACCAAATTGTAACACAGGTGGCACTGACGCAGACTTCAACAGCATAAAGCAGTGGTGTTAACCAATTGGCGAGGCACGTCTGGTTCACGGCGCCTATGATTGGCCAACAATTCACGGATAGGTACAGTCTTGCAAAAGCTGCCAAAAGAAAGCAGTATTGTCACACTCTTTGGATGCTGACATAAAAACGGAAAATAATTAGGAGAAAAATTTATTTTTGGTTACTCGTTCTCCAAGATGTTAGCCAAATTTGATCAAATTCATTCTTTGAATACATCCACACAATTGGCCCCATCAAAGTTTTGGATGCAAGTAACTACACTCTGATCTCTTAAAATTTAATTTTATGACATAGTGAGGCATTTTTTTATTGTTGAAAGATTCTCTAGCATTCTTACTACAGTCAAATACAGCCTTGAGAACACTGCAGCAACTTACTTATATTTTTAGGAAAGACAGTGTAAAAAACATTAGCAAATATTTCCCATAGTTATTACCAATTGGCAATTATGTAATTACAGTAAAACTCGCTTAAGACGTTCCCACAAGATACGTTTTCCCAGTTGAGTCGTTTGGTTCGTTTGGTCCCATCACTTTTGTCATAAGAGCCATGCTTAATTTTCCCACATTTTACGTTTTGCCGCGTGCCTGATTTCCCGTGTAATACTGTTAACTTTAGTAAAGAAACAGGGTTTTTTTAAAAGTAATATACGCTATTTTCTTGAGTAAACAAACTGAAAGGAAACTGCAAGAAAAATACCGCATTTGTTTACGTTTTTTGCACTGTCATCATAGATAACTGATGTGAGATGTAGCGTTCCACAGACGTCAGCGAGCAGGTACACTCAGGATGGCCAACGCATGCGCTTAACACGAAAAAATACAATCCGCCATTGGTGATCAAGTGCAAACCCGTAGCAGATTGACCGTGATCGCTTGTAATGCTTGCGTTCACGGCACAATAAATTTGAGATGGCAGCAAGAGAATTGCCGCCGCTAGCACTATCGATTGTCTGGAACTCTACTGATCGCTGTACCTATGTTGGCAACACTGATCTCTTTGTGTGTGTTCGTTTGTCTTTGTTTGTGCAAACGATAACTTTAATGTTAACACTGCGAAATGTGTTTGAAAATGTTACATTATAAAAAGATGTGATTTAAAGTCATTTTCATTTTAGTGCAGTATGTTTAGATGGTTATATAACGGAAATATAATAGAAAAAATAAGCATTTTCGATAAAACAAAAATTGATGATCATGGAGAAGTGTGACGAGTTCGTGGAAACATTTGTTGACCTGAGTAAATAACTTTCAATTCCCATTCAAATGCGTACTGTAACTGCCTAAATTCGCGATGGCATTGCAGAAAAATTGTAAAATGCTGAACACTGTTAACCAAATGGCAAAAAAAAAAAAAAAAAAAAAAAAAAAAAGATCTTTTTTGACATTTTAAGGTGTTCTCTTGAAATGGTATGTGAACGTACCACGAATCTTCTCAAAGCAGTATATTCTATTCCAATATTGGTAACTAAACTATACCAAGTTTTACGTGACAAAATATGATAAACGCATTGTTTGCATGGATACTATCACTTCCATTTTACCTGAAGAGAGTTTTTTTAAACAACATGTAAACAAAAGCACTCAATAAGGTAAACTGAATGAGTTTTACGAGATTTCCCTTAAGTTACACTTTCCCACTATTTACACTTGTTTGCCCTGTCCTACTGAAAAGTGTAAATAAGGGGTTTTCACTGTACATTAAATTGTCCTTACGACTCCGAAATAAAATTTAATAAAGACTTCACCTACAACGGTAATGGCTTAAGTTTTAAAATCAGTTTTCCCATTTAAAATGTTTTCCCAGCTAAGAAGTTTGTGGAGTAAAGTCCCTTTAAAAACGTCTTAAGAGGGTTTTACTGTATGTAAATTTCCAATACATTTTCCACCATAGTTCAAAACCCATATATTTCCCACTTTTCTAGGATATTCTGGTCGCTGGACACCCTGGCTTAGCATACTTTGCACCTTCTGCTTCAGAAGGATTGTGTTTCACTGGAAAATGATAGCTACTCAGTCTGACAGGTGATTCCCCAGGTAATAAAGACCTTCTCTCATACACCCCTTTCATTGAAATGCTACTGTAGAAATTCTTTAGCTAACTTTTGCTAATATACACGAAATTACCTGTCACTATTGCCAGTTGCAAGCTTTTCAATTACGTACTGTTCAACAGCAGCATGTCAATAAAGGAAGAAAAAATTTATATGCCTTGCTGTACTGGCACATTAAGCGAAATCGGTTCATTATTTGATCAACATCAATGCCTCTCATCTTCACTGTGTAGTCGATCACAACAATGAGTTTCATTACATTTTTTCTGCCCTGTTTTCCTGTCTCAGCAAAATCAAGAGTAACATTTGTTGATAAGATGCACATACCCCACTCAAATATAAAACAGCTCCTCCAACTTTCAATTTTTGTTGGCAACATCATTTGGCACGTATTTTCTGTTACACAGTAAAACCCTGCCTTAACGAAATGCCATAAGATCCGAAAATGTTTACTCTTAATCGATGTTTAGTTAAATCCGACTTCATATTCCCCCCCCCCCCCACAACCAAAAAAAATTAAGTTAATTCCTAGGGCATGTTTTGTCGGAGTTTAAGGTCTTTTTTAAAATGTTTGTTGGATCAAAACAATAACAAAACACATTTACCCTCGACAGCTAAGACACAGCCATGAAAAGAAAAAAAAAATCAGCAAAAAAACTTCAAAAACTTCAGGCGGAAAGATTGACGAGAGTGTGTGCATGGTGAGTTGGCCGCCCATGTGTGGATGAGAAATGACGACTTAACACTGCCGAGCCATCAATCTTTTCGTCTCTCTCTCTTCCGCTGTATAGCAGACTCCCTTTTTGGATTTAGTTTTTAATTATAGTCATTGATCATTGAAATAACACTGACTCTTGAAATGCGTGCTGGTAGGGAGACCGGACACAAAATAAGCTGTTGCCTATGACTCTTGCTCATGTAGAGCTAACATTACAGTTAATATTGAATGAATGATTCCCAGGGGACATTTATATTAAAAAAAGAAATAAAACATAGGTTGAAATTCCAGAAACCTTTACATAAAAATTTAAAGATTTGATTTTACAATCAGCCCCTTGCATGAAAAACGGAATTAGGTAAAATGAAGTTTAATATAAAATTTATTGCACGGGATGATGATTTTGAATATATTTTTTTAATATAAATGCGTTATTTATTAATTAAAAGCAAAGTAAAGTGGTGAAAATAGCGGACGACGTGGTGTCGGATGAAAACGACTTTTGATTGGTCTCTGTCACAGGCCAGTTCTGGATTGTAAACAATAACTGTTTGCCGTACTTAACCGAGCTAACCGACAATGGCTGTAGCTGAAGGAAATGTGAAAGCTCAGTCAGACAATCTACCGAAAGTTGATATTTTCATGGTTTGTGAATATTTAAAAAGAAATAAGTGCTTTAATATTCCTGAAGTAAAAGGTACCAAGGCTAAAAGGTATGTTTCAAAATAGGCTTGTTCTGCTGAAGTGTAAATGGTTTGCAATGCATTTGAAGACATTTATAAAGATTAACGTGATTATAAAAACTGCCATGATATTTTCGCAGGTCTGCTAGAAAAAAACTATGGCGATGTTGCTGTTAGTTATGTGCAGTTGAAGAGGGAGAACTTCAAATGTGTGGTTCAAGCTAGAATACGCCCGCAGCACAAAGTGCGAAGCAAAACATACTCGGTAGAAGCTCTGATTAATGAAGAAGACGACGAGATAGAAGTAGCATTGTGCAAGGATTGTACGGCTTGCCAAGGTATGTTCTGTCTAACCCTAATAAATACCTACATGAAGCGAAAATGTAAATCCAGTGTCATGTATCCCAACTAACTTAGAGATGTTGAATGGGATACTTCGTGTGAAAAAAAATACTGTACATTAAAAGAAAAAAATAATTGTGGTGAAGAAAACAGTTTACAATGATTCGCGTACCATGCAAAAAATTTTTTATTAAGACAAAATAAACATTAATATACAAAACCATATGACAGCATGGTAGTAGTGAAGTCTGGTTAGGTCTATGTTTATATGTAACAGCACAATACGCTCTATCCAAAAATGTTACTTGGAGTGACCCAAATTTGTTTTAGAAGCTCTACATTTTAGTCAGTTTTGATAAGTACTGTATAAACTTCTCACCTAAACCTACTTGCTTTCTTAGCCCTATACGATTGAGGTAAATATCAAGAATCTGTACTCATTGTGTACCGGCCAAACTATTGCTTTTAGAGGTGTAGTTTACCAATGAAAAATGTTTCTAGAGATGATAGAAGTAGTTGTACACAAAGAAAATTTTAGTTTTCTATCTTAGAAATTTTTCATTAGGTTATGTTAGGTTACATTAGTTAAGTTGCTTTAGGTGAGTTTTGTTTAGGTTCGGTTACTTTGCTATTAAGTTTTCAATTTTTTACTGAACTAACCTAACCTACCTTAATGTAACGAAAAATGGAAATTTTGAAGTTGGAAACTGCAGTTACAACTACGTCCAACATATCTAGAAAATAATTTTCATTAGTAAACTATACCTCTTAAATTAATAGTTTGGCCAGTACATGATAAGCAGTGAGTCTTGATATTTACCACAACTTATCATACCATAACCTGCACATGAATGACCCAATTTATTTTATCATTGTATGGTATTTTGTATCTCGTTTTTTAAATAATTTATTTTCTTTGTTAACATTGTTAGTAAGTCCTTATCACATAATTGTTCTTACAATGCAAGCTAACTAAAGAATTAATGGGCATTAAATAACACAGGAGCTAGAGTAATTGTTTGAATGTTGCAACTTTATTATTAGGCCTACATATTCATGACTAGGTTTGGAGCCAAATGCTTGTAGTTGGGGTCAAGTAAAACTGTAAGTTTGATTTTACTAACTACTTTTAGCATAACATAGGCGTACTTATAAAAAAACAGTATTTGTTTCGAAAAAAAATGCAGTCAAAACCATCAGTATAGACTACCCAACCCAGACTTAAAACCATTCATTAGGTTGTAGACTACAGCATTATTTACTTTAAATAACATATTATTTTCAGTTTTTTTTTTTTTTTAAGTCTATCGTGTTAAGAACACAACAGCATGTGGTTCACAGTAGCTAAAGTGATTTGTACACCATACATTTTAACACATAACAAATATTTATGGTGGAACAGAAAGCGCGGACAATAACGTATTTTCTGATCACAAGGTCAACCAATCATGAATGACCCATTGTTAGGCAATGATAAGTTGGCAGGATCAAAGAAATATTAGTTATGTAAGTTTTACACTCACAACTGGGCTAACAACTGGTGACGAGCAGTCTCCTCCCCATCCCCACAGTGCCACTCCTCCAGTCCTTTCCTAAACCTTCCAACCCCTCTCACTGTCACCAACTCATTCCGTACTGCATTCCACTCCCTCACCATCCTCGACTGTATATGTCTCTGTTCTCGTCCACACCCTTAAAAGTTCCCTTTGGTTTGCAGGCCTAACTTCCCCGGCCCCCTCCCCTTTCATAACCCTATTATACAACCTGACTAGTCTCTATTCTCCTCCTGTCCTTCAACGGTTTCCATCACAATTCCTTCATCATCACTTTAGGCCTAAAGCTCCTTTCCACCTCACCAGCCTGAGCCCTCTTTTCCATTTATACATCAACCACCTCGCTGCCCTTCTCTGCACCTTCTCCAGCTCCTGCACTCTCACGTATGGATCCCACTCTGCCGCTGCGTATTCAAATACTGGATGAACCATTTTGTGCAATATGCCTTTTCTTTCACCTCACTACTAACCCCCTTCAACATCCTCCCTAGCAGTCCTAAAGTCTTTCTCTTCCCAACCACTCTGTCCACCTGCTTTGTCCACCTTAGATCCATCTGTATCACAACCCCTAGATACTAATATTCTGTGGCTTCCTCTATCTCTTGCCCATTCCATCTGTATACCTCTCTACTCATCTCTCTCTTCTTAACAAACCTCACTAACTTGGTAATGTGTAGTATTGTTATTTTCCTTGTTTTGTAGTTACTAAACAGAGCATTTTAGATAATGCTTAAGAAGATGACTTGATATTATAGGTTTTTGTTGTCCTCATTGCTGTAAATTGTTTGCATCGTACACTTCAGGTCATGTTCCTGTGAATTTGTTAATGAGACCCAGTTATGCAATGCTGGTATCACTTGATGATCGTTGCTATCAAATGAATTATAAAAATACCATGCTTGTTTACATTCACCTTATAACTCAGTTATTTTAATTAAAAGTACAAAACACCAAAAGTTTAACAAAGATCTCCAAAAATGGTGCAAACTTCCTCTGCTGCTTTTCTCCTCCTTGATTATACGTTTTAACTTTGTATTGGCTTGAAGACGATTTGTTTGAATATAAAATGTACAAATCTTATGTAACACATTAGTGACTGTGAACCAAGCTATAGCCTCAACTGTTCAAATTAATCACGCAATCTGACTAAATTCACTTGTGGAGCCTGCTGTACCACTGAAATAGTGTCTTAACCAGAAATATCCATTTTGGCCTGTTATACATTGTATTTTTTTATGATTGTGCCCAACAACATATGTCAACCAGGTAATTTTGGCAATCAAAAAAGTTCTTTAAATGGTGTGATTTGCATTGCAGCTTGAAAATGCTCCTTAAATTTTATTGACTGAAATTAACTTTCACAATATGCAAACATGACAAATTGTTTTTCATCATAGACAGAAAAAGCAGTCACACTGTGTATCATCTATTGTATAAGTAAAAATATTTGGACCTTTAAGCGAGCATAAAAAGCGTTAAGGATGCAGCGGCACCTTCACCTGTAATGTAAGTTGCTTAAAGGGTGTGAAAGTGGGTAAATTTCATAATTTTATATTTGCACAAAGTAATGCTAGTTTTTTAGACAGTATCAGTGACTACTCTCATAGAAAATTTTCAATTCACATAATATTCCCATGACAGCACGTCAAAGTTGAAATCTGCACGTTATACGTTCTTATAAGAAATGTAAATCCCAATGTTTGCTTCCTGCCATGTATGAGGTAGGTAGTGCCCTTAATGATGAGTATATTGTGAAAACATGTTTATTACATTTCAGGTGGTTGTAAGCATGCCCTTGCCTTCATTATGTGGCTCCATAGGCGGTCTGAGGAACCTGCACCTACAGCAGTCGAGTGCTACTGGAAGAAGCCACGACTGTCTACAGTTGGTTCATCTGTTAAATTTGTTAAGGTAGCTGACTTTTCAGTTGTTCGTACATCAAAACTAGTCTTTTCCAGATTTCGTTCAGCTATGTTACAAGAAGCTGCTAAATTAAACATTGACTGTCAAATTTAGCTCTTAGAGATGATCTAAGGTCTCTGTCCCTTCACAATTAAAGTGTTGAATTTTGTGAAAAAGGTGGTGGGTGATGTCACAGCAGACGAGTTTCTTGTATTCAGTTCTGCTAAATGCACTTCGTACTTGTGTAAAAAGGCTTTTGAAGCAACCAAGAGCCAAACTTGTGTTCCAATATGGCAAGAGTTGAGGTATGGACGTATAACAGCGTCTAAAATTTATTTAGTCAACCATTGCAAAACAGTTACTTCTTCTTTTCTGGACAACATAATTGGAACCAGCAAGTTGCCAGACGATACATTCTGTATGAGTAGGGGTAGAAACCTTGAGAGTAAAGTACTATGTGTCGCTTCTAGAAACATAGGTTTAAAACTAGACACATGTGGTATTTGTCTCAACACAGAATATCCTATTATTGGAGCATCACCAGATGGTATTGCAAAGGATTTTGTGGTAGAAATAAAATGCCCCAACAGTGAGCGAGCCAAAAGTAGATATATTCTCCAGTGTGGTAAAGTAGCAACAAAATACCAAGCCCAAATTCAGATGCAGATGCATTTGAGTGGGAAAAGAAAAGGCTTGTTCTGTGTGGCAGACACAACTTTTGAAGAAATAGTTACAATGAAAAAGCATGGGTTGATTATAAAGAGGAATATTGTAATAATTTGGTTTCTGGTGCTGTACATTTCTGGAAGAAGCATATCTTCCCCAATTTAGTACAAACTGCAAACAAATGAATTCTTACTGAATTTACATTTAAACAAGTTTGGAAATTTCTTATTCTTTAGCATATAGTTCAAAAATATATTGATATTCAGATGTCACAGTCATTGGTCATGCAATGAGCATTTTGCTCATCCTCCAAAATATTGTCACAGTTTTTTTTAAACAGCTGGATAAGTGTGTCCTTTCTTCTAGCTGACTTTTGAACCTACCTTGTTAACCATTAAGTGGCTGACAAAGACGTACCTTATGCTTGCCCTTGAGACACAATATTTTTTTACAGGCATGCGTGTTACACCAAAGTTGGCTCATAGCATGACCAGTGGCATCATCTTTGTTTACTCATGGAACATATTTTTTGTAAGTATTATGCAATTTAAACTGAAATTAGTTTAAGTATAATGTATTAAATTGATCATAGGTAGAAAATTGTCACTTCAAATTGTGTTTAATTTTGGAGATGTAGACCACTATAGAGTTTTTGCTGTTCTAGGGACATGTTCAGGAAAGATTGTTACTGTCATTATATTATTGACTTATAATGTTTGTAATGTGTGGGTTATGGCTACTGTGAAACTAGTACTTAAGATCTACCAATCATCGTAATAGGTGACGACGACAATACTCAACGTAGCTTGGCAAGCCACGTAATACATACTTGCAGATGCTACTTTTATCTCGTCATCTTCATTAATTACTTTTTCTACCAAGTGCTCTGTGCTTTGGCCATTTCATAGGCTGAACTTACCTTTCTGTCTTGGTGGCCATCACTTCAGGAATATTAAAACAGGCATTACTTTTAAAATATTAACAAACAATGAACATGTAAGTTAGATAAATAAATCCTCCAGTGCTGTTACAAAATGAGAACATTAGGTCTTTGAAGTGTTACGACAGGTGTTACTTTTGGTGCTTTGACAACTTAATTTGATATATGCATAAAAAGTTATAGTATCATTCTGAATTAGAAAAAAATTTAATGTTAATTTTAAAAATACAATTTCCAAGTAAAAGAATAGTGATGTTTTGTAATTGCATTGTTTATAATGTGTATTTGTTTATTTGAAAATGTTAATTAATCACAAGTTGCAATTGCTTGTCAAAACTTGTAAAATTAGATAGAACATAGTGTAAAAACTTTTTATATCTGGTTACATGTAAGGAAAATTTTCTTTCCTGCTCCATAAATTTCTTCATAAAACTTGTTATAACTAACTGTAATATACAGTAAAACCCTGTTAAGACGTTTTTGAAGAGACTTTACACCACAAACTTCTTAGCTGGGAAAACATCTTAAATGGGAAAACTGATTTTAAAACTTAAGTCATTATTGTTGTAGGTGCAGTCTATATTACATTTTATTTCGGAGTCGCAAGGACAATTTAATGTACAGTAAAATCCCTTATTTACACTTTTCAGGGGGACAGAGCGAACAAGTGTAAATAGTGGGAAGGGTAAACTAAGGGAAATCTCGTAAAACTCATTCAGCTTAACTTATTTAATGCTTTTGTTTTCATGTTTAAAAAACTCTCTTCAGGTAAAATCGACGAGAGAGTATCCATGCAAACAATGCATTTATCATATTTTGTAACACAAAACTTGGTATAGTTTAAGTTACCAATACTGGAATTGAATATACTGTTATGGGAAGATTCATGGAACGTGCACAAGCCATTTCAAGAGAACACCTTGAAATGTTAATAAGATATCTTTTTTTTTTTTTTTTTACCATTTGGTTAACACTGTCCAGCATTTTACAAATTTTCTGCAATGCTATCGCGAATTTAGACAGTTACAGTACGCATTTGAAAGGGGTGGAAATTTCTTTACTCAGGTCAACAAATGTTTCCACAAACTCGTCACACTTCTCCATGATCAGAAATAGTTTTATCGATAATGCCTATTTTTTTTTATTGTATTGCAGTTATACAACCACCTAAACACGCTGCACTAAAATGGAAATGACTTTAAAACACATATTTTTATAATGTAACATTTTCAAACACGTTTCGCAAAGTTTAGGTTGGTTACCGTTTGCGTAAACAAAGACAAACGAGCGCACAAAAGAGATCAATGTTGCCAACGCAGGTACAGCGATCGATAGCGTTCCATACAATTGATAGTGCTAGCGGCGGCAATTCTCTTGCCGCCATCTTGAATTAATTTTGCCGTGAGCGCAAGCATTACACGTGATCACGGTCAATCTGCTATGGGTTTGCAAGTGATCACCAATGACGGATTGTACTCATTTGTGTTACGCGCATGCGTTGGCCATCCTGAGTGTACATTCTCGCTGTCTGTGGAACGCTACATCTCATGTCAGTTATCTATGATGACGGTACAAAAACGTAAACAAATGCGGTATTTTTCTTGCAGTTACAGTTTCCTTTCAGTTTGTTTACTAAAGAAAATCGCGTACATTACTTTTTAAAAAATTAGGTTTTTTTTACAAATGTTTTTGTAGTAGTATTGTGATTTGTACCAAACTTTGGTTATGTTATTTTACTTAATATTTCAGTATACTAAAATCATACCAGTAATAAATACTTAAAAATAAAAATTGCATTTGATAATAGCTGTTATTTCTGTATGAAAAAAACAACCCCAAAATAACAATTTCTGTCTGGTCACAGTAAATTAACAATAAGCTGCTATACCATTATCTGGGGGTTCTTGCAACAACTGGAGTAACATTAAACAATATTTCAAGAATTTTTGTTATGACTTTAATTAAACTTTATTCTGATCATATTACTTGACTCTTGTTAACATGTCATTTATTTGTTTTCTCTAGTACAACTGCAAAATAAAAATTATGAAAATAATTTTTATTCCAAGTTACTCTAAACGATGGTATTTAGTTTTAAAATTATCTTGACTTAAGTTTTACTGTGTTTTATCTAGCCAAACTGTTAATATTCTAGTCACTATAGATACACACACACACACACTGGAAGTGCTCAGCATTGATGTTTTTGCAAAAGGCAGAAGATACAGAATAATTTTTGCTTACACTTTGATGTGGAAAATGAGTTTTCAAAAAAAGGCTAATGTCATAGTGTACAGTAAAATCAAGTTATGTAAACCAACCTCAAAATATTTTTTTAATACAGAAAGTTATTTATGATGGCCATTTACTGAATGACATAATTTGCTGGAACAGTTTTTAGAATCATACTTGTTACTGTTGCACTTCTAATATGGAATTAACCAAATATGCCTTTTCACGAGTCGCTAATTGCCATTGATATATAATGTTAGGCACCTGTACCTTGTTAGCAGTAAACAGTTTACATAAGTGTCCATTAATAAAATGAAATCTTGAACAGTTGAAGACATTCATTTATTTCAATTTTGCTTACATTAGCCATGCAGCATCATGCAGCATGTGAGATATAAAAACATACATCTAGTGTCCAACGTGATGATGTAAACAATTAAATTTTACAATAAATGAATTAATAATTTATTACAATTCCTGTAGTAAACTGTATAAATAGATTTCTATTTATAATGAAGCAGCTGATAAATACACAAAACTTCAAGAAATAGCAGATACAAACTTTTATGTAACACATTAGTCTTACGCACTTTATGCAATATTCACAGCAACACTGTTCTTAAATTACAGCTGGAAAAACTTTTCCTCAAAATATGTACATAAATATGTAGTTCACTCTTGGAGATGTGCAGTATACATGACACTTGACAATTTTGTTTGTTATGATCATTAGATGATGTTACTGGATTCTGTTACAAATAGCTGTACTCATGTCTTGTAACAAATAATAAATGGTGTCTTGTAGCTCATTGTACAAAGACAAGTGTGAACTCAGCCGGCAAAACCATTTTTTTCGTCCAAAAAACGAGAAGTTGCAATGGAGACTGTTTAAGGGCGCGGTTCACCTCAGACTCTAACGTCTTTTTTTATTTTTATATATGTACCAGATTTTTTTTTCTTATTTTAGACATAATTTGTGAATAAATCTTCCTCTTAGAAAATTGTTGTATCTCTCATAGTTTTTGCATAATGAGTCGTAAACGTCAAAATTTCGAAACTAAAACCAACTGTAACACCAAACCGAAAAAATTCAGTGTATAACTATGTCGTAGACTATGACTTTAACTGTATAAAATAAAAAATAAATAATTTTTTGTATTTTTAAACAGTTTTTGAAATATTTAAATTTTCATTTCAAAATTCAGAATTTTTTATTAAATACAAAAAAAAATTATATGTGTCATTTCATAGACTATAACATTGTTATACACTGTGAATTTTTTTTTTGTTTTGGTATTACAGTTGGTTTTAGTGGTGTTAGGGCTACATAAAACTGTGAAGTGCAAAGTTTGACGTTTACGACTCATTACGTGAAAACTATGAGAGATAGCAAATTCTTGTAAGAGGAAGATTTTGTCACAATTTATGTCTATAATAAGAAAAATAAATATCTGGTACAAATATAAAAATAAAAAAGATGTTGAAAATTAAGGTGAACCACACCCTTAAAGCAGCGTGCTGATGCATCTATGTTTTTGTGACCTGCTCTTTGTGTTGCTGTGAAGACCATATTAAGTAAGATTGGTTGTTTTAACATTGTAATAAAAAAAAGGCCCCTAACTATAAGCATTCTCATCCTAACCTACTACTGAATATGTAGACATAATAATAAACACATAGCATTCAAAAAATCACTCTAGCTCCTATATTATTTAATGCTCATTAAGTTTTCGGTTAGGTTACATTGTAAGAAAAATTATGTGATAAGGATATGATAATAATGGTGGTTAAGCAAATAAATTATCAAATCAAACAAAATACAAAAAGCCTTATGGTCACAAAATAGATTGGGCCATTCATGTGCAGGCTATGGTGGAATTCACTGGTTCTATGATAAATTGTTTAGGCCTAAGGAAGCAAGTAGGCTTAGGCGTGAAGCTTATTCACTATTTACGTGTTGTAGAGAATTTACTTTTTCAGCAAGCCTCTTTTGAAACACACGTTTTAGCCTTGGAGCCTTATACTTCAGGAAATATTGAAACACACATTTCTAATAAAATATTTTGAAACCATGAAAATACCAACTTTGTCATACTGACCTTTCACAAATCCGTCAGCTACAGCCATAGATAATTACAAAATCGTCCATTACACTTAAAGCAAACAGTATTTTTTAGAATCTAAAACTGATCTGTGAAATGGACCAATCAAAATCTGTTTCATCCTATCCACGCAGTCTGCAATTTTCAACACATTATTTGGTTTTTAATTAGAAAATAACACATTTATTATGTTAAAAAATATAGTCAAAAATAATTATCCTGTGTTTTAAGTTTTATATTTAAGTACATTTTACTGAATTCCATTTTTCATGCAAGGTGTCAATTACTGAAATGTTTGGAAAATATTATTGCTTAATAATAGGAGCCTGCAAATTTATTAAACCACAAGCAATTTGAATTACATTATCTATTGATGGTATGAGTTTGGTGTGGACAACAGCATGTGATTTTAACAAATCAAACTCCCTAACCCTTTTTATTGTACTTTCGATGTGAATTCTTAAACTCGCTATTCTTTTGGTCAAAATAACATCTTCTATCGAGGACTGTTGTCCACTTGCTACACTTGGGGGTTTCACAAGATGACAGCCTTTGTTTGTTATCACTTGATCAATATGCTTGAAACCACGATCTGCCATGACTCCACATCCTCACTGGAAGTATGTCGAGGTAGCCACACTGTTCAAGAAGATAACATCTGTTATTCTTCCCCCACAGCCAGGAGAAACGTAGTTGATAGTTCCATGAGATGTGGCTGAAATGAGATACTTTAAAGTGTTACAACTTTTGTACTCAGACCATGTCAGGGCTTGTTTCATGGGGTTGCTTGGTTTCTCTATCTGGATTTCGAGGCAGTAAATAATAAACTGGACATTGCTGTGTGTACCTGAATGGGATTGGTAACAATCCTTAGATGACATGTTTTGGAGGCCAGTAAATGAGTTCTTTCAAGAAATGTGACAGTACAAGAACAGTTACTTGAAAAATCCTACTAGCATTTGCCATAGACATGCCAAACTGATCTGCTAATCTTTCAAAAGCGTCATTTGTTTTAATTTTCATCAATATTAACTTAATGTCCCTCTCGCAGCACCCACTTTGTGAACGCAAATGTGTCAGTAAAGAGAGATACCACTCGTCAGGAATGCCAATGTACATTTTAGGTTTCTTTGTAATGTACATATTAATGAAAGTTGCAGATCTCTTATGTGAATCATGTGTGTCGTGACCTGAATATGATGCTTCATAATCAGAGTCACTGAGTGTATGATGATATTCAAGATCCTTTGCTGAAGTAGATCCAGTGACATTATCATCCAAATCCGATTCTGATTCATCTGTATCGAGAGGCATGTATTTAGGAACACATACAGTTTGGATTAGTGATATTCCTCTTGTTGACTGTTTTGTTGGCGTAACTTGGGAGTATTTTGTCTCTGTGTTTAGAAGGTTGCAAGCTATACCTTTGCTTCTGTAGGAACAATGTATTTGGACACCTATGTCACGTGTAGCCTGGGTACTAGTAGCTGCTTCTTGGATATCAACAAAAGAGGATGTAGCAACACCCACACATTGATGAAAATGGTTTTCCATGTCTGGTGTGCTCCTGATCTCCAAGAAATACTGCACTTCCTGAAATACACAAAACTTACTTCAAACAATTTAGTATTGACTGTATACAGTTAAAATTATACATTTTGTCCCACTTAGGAGTATTATTGTTGTAATGAAAAAAGCCAAAACATGACAATTGTTACAACAGTACAGCAAAACCTATTTAATACCAACCTGAAGGGAATGCGAATTTGTTATAGTTTACAATACGGTACTGAATTTTTCAGTGAACAAACCATGGAATAAAGAGAACAGCATAAAACTTACTGCTGTTTCTGAGATACAGTAGAACCTCAGTAATATTAACCCTGTTAATACGAAGTTCTCATTAATACAAAGTTATTTTTATTCCCCTTCGAATGGTACAAGAAATGAAATAATTACACTAATGTTTAATAAAAATTTTGTTTATGCTTTAAACCATGCAATATCAAGTTCTCAAGTGGAAGGAAGTCATTGTGGTGAAAAGACTATTTGATTTGTGGTGATAAACAGAGTGACCAAAATTGTAGAAACTGTTAAGGTTTGACTGTAATACATTGACTTTATTTTATACACGTCAAAAATAATTCACAATTTGGCTGATTGCAAGAAAGATACTTTTTGATAGCTGAACCAGGGAGGTAGGCCTTGTGGGCTTGATGTGGAACTGGCAAAACAAGTTAAGCATTTGTCCCACCATATGCAGGGTCTGTGTACATAGTTACAGAATGCTTGTACATACAAGAAAAGCCAGCAGGCAATCCGTAAAAAAGTATTTTTGCATTGCAAATAAAAAAAACTGTGTTTACAAGCATGTATAACAAAAAGCAGAAAGAATGTGAATTATGGTCACTTATACAACTTACACGTATATTTTAAAAAATATTCATGACTATAACTTGCTGTCAAATTTCTTCGCCGTCCACTTCAAGATCAGAAAATATAATTTTATTACATTGGACAGAATAAATGTTAACAAGCATTTTTTACAAAGCGGTGTTTTATGGAATTTGGGTAGTGGTAGTTTTAATAATAAAGAAGAAACTAAATTTAAACAGAATTATTAAAAATTAACGTTTCAGGAAATATTTTTTTTTTTCAAAAATACCATCACGTAAGGTAGCATGCACAACGTGCAGAATAAGATTATTGAGGTAAAACTTATCTATGAAACATAGTCAAATTAATTTTCTACTACATTCCCCTTTCATACATTATATTAGGCCTTATATGAAGCTGCGGTTGTGGTGGTCAGACATTCACCTCCCACCAAGATGATCTGGGTTCGATTCCCGGCAAGGGCGAGGTCGGTCCCCCGACTGTCGTATGTGGGAATCATGCCTGATGATGCCGTTGGTTTGGAGGGGGGGGGGGTGTTCTGGAGTCTACCGAATTCCCCCGCCCCTTCATTCCAGTGCTGCTCCATACTCGTCTTATATCACCCTTCACCAGCGCTGACCAATATCTCTTTCACTCTAGGCTTTACAATCAGTTAATGATAGATCACCATAAAAATTACACTGTTTAAAAGCATTTTGCATTTAAAATAGAAAATTTGAATGGATAGATAAACAATAGAATTATTTCACATAAAAGCATAGGTTTCTTTTTACTTACTATAAAAGCATCTTTAACTGTTCTTTGGGTTTCTCGTTTTGAAGCAACTGGACGAGGTGGCTTGATAGTTGCTCTTTCCCTGTCAACCTGACAATGAAATATGTGTGGAACTACATCACATTTCAACCTCTTCCATCCACCCATTATTTTATATTCTATGTAGTTCTCCATGTCATGCTGAACCTAACAAATTAGTCACATACATTATCAGTGTTTATCACGTACATGTTTATAACTAAGCTACTAGGTGTAAAGTGAAGTAGTTACACAAACCAAGAGAGTTGGCACAACAGTACCACACTGGCCTCACAATGGAGGGTTCCGGTTCAATTCCTGATTCTGGCCAACATTATTCCGGTTTTCCATGGTTTCCGAAAATTACTCCCAGCTAAAGCAGGGATAGTTCATTATCAAACAATATGGCCAAATCCTGACCGTACACTCACTTAAAAATGTTTCCCAGGCCTGGTGGCTATTAGGGAGAGAAGAGGGGGCACACACAAAAAAAGTGTCAATATTTTGTGTTAAAAAAACAGACAAAAGTATACATAAAATTGAGGCAAGAAAGTGGACTCAAAATAGTTTGGTAGTAAAGACACACCAGCAAACAAAAGTATAAAATCATAATGGTCAAAATTAAATACAATTGGCCTACCTATGAAATTTAGGTTTCTGTAAAAATAAATTAATACAGGTTTGTATAAATCAACAAGATGTACAACAATGTGTTATGGTGACTTTAATAATGAACTTAAATTTGTATGAACAGAGTAATTTATTTGGGGACATTAATTACCAGTCACAAAAAAAAGCGAGGAAGAAGTCAGTTGAGGGGGGGTTTCCACCCTTCCCAAAACATAGGCCCAGAATGAGCACTGTACATAAGAGATATTAAGATCTTTGAAAGAACTGTGCAATGGGAGTTCATGACTGGATTTGTTTGTATGGACATACTCCATTGCGAAATAAATGACTGTCACAAGAAAACTAAAAGTAAAAATAAGACAAGAAAACATAAATAAGCAGAGTATGCTTTAGTTATCAGGATACATACACAACATGAAATTCCAAAACTGGAATCTGTTCAGATAAAACAAGGAAACAAACAGATTCCAGTTTTGGAATTTCATGTTGTGTATGTATCCTGATGACTAAAGCATACTCTGCTTATTTATGTTTTCTTGTCTTATTTTTACTTTTAGTTTTCTTGTGACAGTCATTTATTTCGCAATGGAGTATGTCCATACAAACAAATCCAGTCAGAGATATTAAGGCCACACTATAAAAATATGTACACAAAATATGGTAGTTCCAATTTAACAATACTCAATTTTTATTCATACAACTTATATTATGGATTAATCGCAAACTATGAAAATTCTTTACTATAAAAAAACGTAATAAAATTGGATGTGTGTTAATATATGTAATAGAGATGATTAAATATGTGGGTTCTAACCTATGTACAGACAGTTATTATACGATTTTATGTATGAATACAAATACTGCCGATTTGAAAAAGAAATATCTACACATTTATAAATTTGAATATAAAAAAAAATCGCATAGAACTTCTTAGAGGCTTACTAGTCATAAACATTTAAATAGTTTCAACAGATAATAGGTCACATTAGAACAATATCGGCCGCAGGTAAAACGTACCTAAATCTATGTTTTGGGTTTATAGACAATACATTTTTGTATGCTATGTATGTACATATTTATGCTGTGCATCACACAAATTAAAACATACGACAACAAATAAATAAACTTACATTACACTAGTTTAAGGTTATTGTCTTAATAATACTTACGTCAAAATGATCTTCGCAGCAATACAAAGTGCATGCCACAGAAACATGACGTCTCGGCACGCTGCTTTAAACCATCTCCGTCGCAATTTTTCTTTTTTTGGGACGGAAAAAAATTGTTTTCCGGCAGAATTCATGCTTGTATTTGTACAACGAGGTACAAAACACTATTTCTTATTCGACATTTTGACTAAATGTTTTAGTTGTCCAACACCATCTAAGCATCGTCCCACATTGCCTGCCCCCAGTGCTGTGTTGTCACTGCACTTGTATGGCTTGTCATGTCACACGGCGGCCATGTTGTGACAAGATGTTTTCGCGGGAGTTTGAAAATCGTAATTATCAAATGACTATAAATACAGTAAAACCCTGTTAAGACGTTTTTGAAGGGACTTTACACCACAAACTTCTTAGCTGGGAAAACATCTTAAATGGGAAAACTGATTTTAAAACTTAAGACGTTATTATTGTAGGTGCAGTCTATATTAAATTTTATTTCGGAGTCGCAAGGACAATTTAATGTACAGTAAAATCCCTTATTTACACTTTTCAGGGGGACAGAGTGAACAAGTGTAAATAGTGGGAAGGGTAAATCTCGTAAAACTCATTCAGCTTACCTTATTTAGTGCTATTGTTGTCATGTTTAAAAAACTTTTTTCTATGTAAAATAGAAGTGATAGTATCCATGCAAACAATGCATTAATCATATTTTGTAACATAAAACTTTGTATTGTGTAAGTTACTAATATTGGAATTGAATATAACATTATGGGAAGATTCATGTTACATGCACATGCAATTTCAAGAGAACACCTTAAAATGTTAATAAGAGATCTTATTATTTTTTTTACCGTTTGGTTAACACTGTTCAGTATTTTACAAATTTTCTGCAATGCTACCGCGAATTTAGACAGCTACATTTTGCATTTGAAAGGGGTGGAAAGTTCTTTACTCAGGTCAACAAATGTTTCCACGAACTCGTCACACTTCTCCATGATAATCAATTGTTTTATCGATAATGCCTATTTTTTTTATTATATTGCCGTTATACAACCATCTAAACACGCTGCACTAAAATGGAAATGACTTTAAAATACATAATGTAACATTTTCAAACAAGTTTCGCAAAGTTTAGGTTAGTTATCGTTTGCGTAAACAAAGACAAAAGAACGCACGTAAAGAGATCAATGTTGCCAACGCAGGTACAGCGATCGATAGCGTTCCATACAATCGATAGTGCTAGCGGCGGCAATCTCTTGCCGCCATCTTGAATTTATTGTGCCATGAGCGCAAGCATTACAAGCGATCACGGTCAATCTGCTACGGGTTTGCACGTGATCACCAATGGCGGATTATATTTATTCGTGTTACGCGCATGCGTTGGCCATCCTGAGAGTACCTGCTCGCTGTCTGTGGAACGCTACATCTCACGTCAGTTATCTATGATGACGGTCAAAAACGTAAACAACTGCGGTATTTTTCTTGCAGTTGCAGTTTCCTTTCAGTTTGTTTACTAAAGAAAATCGCGTACATTACTTTGATAAAAATTAGGTTTATTTTTACAAAGGTTGACCGCATTACGCAGGAAATCAGACACGTGGCAAAACGTAATATGTGGGAAAATTAACCATGGCTCTTATGACAAAAGTGATGGGACCAAACGAACCAAACAACTCGGCTGGGAAAACGTATCTCGTGGGAACGTCTTAAGCGAGTTTTACTGTATGTGAAATCGATTGCAAAACGAAAAACGAAAACTTGAGGACGGCTTATTTTTTTCATGCTACTTCTATTTAATTACTTACTGAAAATAACTTGAGGGGCCCATTGGTTGGTTGGTAAGTTTGCACATACCATTATATTAATTTTTGAAATAGTTGCTTTTATATAAACGGGGCCCCTTACAAACAAACTTAAGTTGAATATTAAAACGAAACATATAATATAACAATTACTTTAAATTACCTTTTTATTTATAATTAATACAACAGACACGTTTATGTTGAATGTTCAGAAAGAGAATAACAGACGACGCATTACCGTCATTGCAGTATCCATAGTCACTATAGAAAAAAATAAGGAAGTCAGTGAGGCGGCTACTTATCGCCATGTTGAATGACGCGGTGACATCACGCCATGGCCAATTCGGTCTGCCTGGTTAGCAGACAGTTGAGCCACGAACATTGTGAACTTGACTGAGGATTAAGTTGAAATTTGCAACTAGCAACTTGCATCTAGCACTTGGATCTATCACTTGCACTTGGACCCTCTGAGAACAGAAGCAAAAAAATGGGAGAATTTAATTAACGTTCATGACTAGAACACGGGAAAGGGCTCCCATGGCGGGAACACTTACCAAAGATGAGGGTGACGGAAAGCTACGACGGTAGCATCTAGAAGCTGGTAGATGTAGATAGTAGCAAAATATGTTCTACATTTCCAAAAATGGAAACTACGGCACTACTCTATTATAAAGGAGAAAAGAACTAGAGTAGCCATCTATTGACTACATCCTGACGATACTAATGTCCATGTTACAAACATAACGCAAAAAAACTAGTCTCGTGCAGAAGCACGTCTGCCACGCACAAGGTGAGACTTAAGAATTGCGCGAAGTGACGCTTAGCAAAGACCGCGTCCCTAACACCGGAGATTAAAAATCTCTCAAGAGATGGCATGCGAGTGTTGAAACGGCCAGAAGGGGCTACAGTATGGGACACAGTACAGTTAAAACCGGTTACAACTGACAGTACAAGTACTGTGCAAACCACTTTCTTACTAACTGAACAGGGGTGGGGGTGGTACAGAGTACAGCGAACGGCGTCGCTACAGAGTGTGGGAGTGCTGCAAATACAGCAGAAACTTATCTTACATGTGGCTTGAAATACAACTCATGAGACGTGAAGCAAGAAGCGAGCGCTGTGGCTACAGCAAGCAAGCGGCTGGCTTGGCGGGCCGTGTGCATGTATGGCCGGGATAATAAAGCAAATTAAAATTTTAAATTCCCCAAAAACCAACAAAATTGTTACATGATAATCAAATGACAATATAAATCTCACTGACAAACTTGTTCCGTCTTAACAGACAATATAATGAATATTAAATGAAAATATTGAGTAAAAATGTTAAGATGGCACAGTTCCATCAACAAAATTCAGGAAATTCCCGTGAAAAATAGTTTAAAATAATTCAATGAAAACTGAATTAAATGTTAGCGAGACAACTGAAACATAATAATTTAAAACGCATGGCGGCCATTGTAGCTTATAGACAGGCGCGCTCATGTAACAAAACTCGTTGGTCTGCTCGCAAAAAATACTTTGCACTCTAGCATTTTTTAGTATCTGAGAAACAAATTATTTAAGTTTACGGTAGTAAATATGTTATGAAAAGTCTCTATAAATATAATTACATATTTTTTTATAAATTGGCTGGTTTTATAACGGGACATGAGAGTAAATAGTCACACTGGACACCACTGCATTCTATCCGTAGTAGAATCAATCAATAGAGCATGCTGTACTGCAGCGCATTCTAACAGAGACACGAAGCACACACTGTGAATTAGTTCCTGCGCTTTGGAGACTGGGTACCTAGATGCTTGTTCACTCACCAGCCGCTAGGATGAGGATCTAGGTGCGCACTTGTTACACAAAACAGCGTCACTCGCTCCGCCACGCCCATACGTGATTATCTCAAAGTCACTCCCATTGCCAAAGTTTCCAACGAATTTTAACAATTTTTTTTAGTTTCTCAATGGATGGTTAAAGCTTATTTACTAATAAATAAGTATCTACTGCGGCCAGTGCTAGTATTTTTAATAGACTTACATTACAATTAATATTCCATTTTATCAAAGTTGCTTAGATATTTAGCACATTTTTTTTTTTTAAAGGTTCCTAAAAATCCTTTCGTTAAATTGCTGTTTTCGTTATTCCAGAGTTCTTTTAACTGGGACTCAGCTGTAGTTTGCCTCGTGTAAATTTTTCTATATTTTGACATTTCTCTTTCAAGAAATGTGCCTGACAGTGCTTGGAGCTTCTAACCTTCCTAGCTTCCAGGAGAAGCAAGGCCTCCGCAATCCTGTTTACAGACACACTTCTCAGAAGTGAAAAGTCAAAATATGGAAACGTTACACGAGACAGTGTCATGTGGCTGTGTCACGAAAATTGTCTCAGTGGAAAGCTTATAAAACAAGTCTGGAAAAGTATACCAATTATCAACATACATGGAAGACAGTTTATTATTAATTAACAAGATCACAAATTTTTATTATTTCCATTACAGTGAAACCTCTATCCATCTTTTTTCAAGGGACCAATGAGAAAAAACGATGCCTGCGAAAAAACGAAACTTGCGGGAAACACACAACCCCCCACCCCCTCTTTAAAAAAACAAAAAACATAACCTCAAAAATCATTTTTAATATGTCCATCAAATGAAAATTTGTACTTCAAATACCTATGTGTGTATTGAATATGGCCGTAGCTCATTTGTATTACCGACGATCTAGTTTAACGTCAAAGACATTTGGTGATGTCAGCATGCTTTTCACCAGGACCTTCTTTATTATTTCAAGGCATTCTTTAAGTGAGCGAACAGATTTTGAAGGCCGCGACATTGTTACAGGAATAAATTATAAATGCATTACACATGCCTTAAAATAAAAATAGTGTACTCCACTTGTTAACAAAATTCACAAAACTGTTGCTATCTAAACAGAAAACGTAACAACAACAAGATACTTATTTACATGGCGAAACGTACCCTCTCCGACTCGTGCGCTTGCGCTTGGCTGCCTTCGGCTTTACTCGGAAGTGCACAAAATGGCCGAAGAAAATTCCCAAAATTCTTGACGTTACTGCAATTTATTCACACTTTACTAAAATGCGAAAATAAACGCACATATTTACAATAGAACAAAATGACGTTTTACACAATTCGTGTTCGAAAACTATTGACAATTATCAACTTAAAAAAAATATATTTCCTCTATAAAAAAATAACGTTTTTCTGTTGGTGGCAACATGTTTGTTGTTCTTTTAACGAAAATACGGAAATGGCAATGTTTGTGTTTACACACACAACCTACAGTATGTAAAACGTTTCTTAAAATAAGATGAACGATTGCTAAACATATTTGAAACAATAATAGTGAAATTTATAGTCAAACCAAACCAAACATATTACGTTCGTCCGTAAAATGTAAGTTAACTTTTTTTTGTTGTTGGCGAAAATGTCTGAACGGTCAATGCGGCAAATTTATGAATATACGAACGATCTATGTGGGTATATTTAACACTGTTTATATAGGCAATTTGTCGGGACCGTGAAAAACGATCGATGGATCCGGGAAAACGAAAGAAACGGGAATGATGCAACGAGGTTCCACTGTACTGTCGCTGTAATAGATAAGAAACCATCAGTTTCATCTCTTCCCACATATATTTTGAAATGACAAATGTAGTAATTTGCAAAGTTACAGAGTTTATAATACTTACTCCGAATTTGGCTAGCTTACTTTTATTGTACTGAATAACGTGACCCCTCACCCTAAATTTCATCAGTGACTCATCAATGCATACATCACTTGATCAAGTGTATACTGTGCAAATTAATTGGAGGCCATTGATACTAACTGGCTGAATTTTACAACCTTAATCAGTAGGTTCAATTAATTCGTTATCTACCAAACTACAAAATTCAGATATATTAGTTTAAGACCAAAATCCTATGACGTGGCAAGACACCTCTAAAATATGGTGTATCAACAGCAACATCTTTGGTTCAATAATTGTGAACTGCAAAGACCTATCAAAATCATATGCACAGGATACACCCTAAATTCACCAGACAACATAAACTGAGAAGTGTAATCACTGGAACCATATTTTTTGTTTCTGTCACTATTTCTGTTTTTATGCTTGTAAAAATTGAGATAAGGTATTGGAAATATTGTTAACTTTATTTTGTAATCTTTACTAGGAAGAAAATAATCACTTCCCATTACGTCCATTAGTCAAAAATTTACCACAGAAAAAACTACATGTCGGAGTTCAGAAGCATGCCACTATCAATATCAGTTCTCTGAGTTCACATCAGATACCGGTGATGTTGCTGCACAAAGAACTCTCAGCTGTATAAATATGCCTGTAATATTTTAGAGCAGTTGCATGGGGCATACTGGGGGCATACTGATATGTTAATGGGTGCAAATGAGTTAAGAAAAAAAATTTACTACAATTAACAGTTTATACATCATGTATAACCAATACAAATACACTAGACCCCCAATTTTACGAAGGTAGCGATTTTACGAACATACTCTCCGGAACCAACAAAAAATTGCAAAAATTAAAATAAAAAATGAAAGTTAAATCTGTTCAAAAATATGACGGCGCACGTCGGAAAGCAAGGTTCGGCCGGTGAGCACAACTATGCACGTTACACAGTTTGTCTACCCCTCATTTCTTTATAATAAAGCAGCGCTCTTCGTAGATAACAAGACTGTGACAGCTAGAGTTACATGCTTGTCTCACGGCCGGCAGCTCACCCCCCACTCCTCACCCACGTACCTTCCAAACATCAGCGTGGGAAACAACTTGCAATGTGTTTCCCGGGAAGTGTCAATCTATATCCTCACCCCCTTGGCGGAAAAATAAACTGAAAACCTCCCCTTCCCCTAACCAATATCAGCTCACTTTCACGCATATATAATGCCGGCAAAGATAAACTCCATTACCATACGTGCACAGCAGGATTTTTCGTACTTCCACCTCTACACCTACACCCAACCACTCAAAGAGACAAATAATCACGTCTTGTATGTTAATTTTCGAGTTTTGGCAGTTTTTAGTAGTTTACTAAATTTTCCTGGTGAAGTGAGAAACTTCTTGTGTTGTAATCCCCTCCAGGCTGTAGGATTTCTGGCGCAGACGCTGTGGTCAAATCATTGACTTCATAGAATTTATCCATGATGCAGGTCTACGTTCACCTTCGTCTACTTGAGTGTATTGCGCCACGGCGGAGTGTGAGTGTGTGTGAGTGTGTGTGTGTGTGTGTGCGTGTGAGTGACTGCAAGCTAAGAAAAAATACACTTCAGCCAGGCGAGCGTTTGAAAGTAAACACGACTGGGCAACGGGTAATAACTGCATAAGTGACTAAGTTTGGACTCATTGACAGTGCTATTTTTGCATTAACTTGATTCTTGCCGTGGCATCCCATCATTAAAAGGGCACAAGTACCGAACGTAGTCAAGCACAAAGGCTTGTATTCCAACATCACTTGATTTTTTTTATCTATTATTTTCGTGTTGCAAAGGACAGTACAAGCCTCCGAAAAAATGTTGCGTGCGACACTAATTTTAGTTTCTTTTGACAAGAGTCTTGCAAACCTTCTTAGGTTTACTTTTACATGCAATGCTAGGAACAACAAGACTACACGATCGTGAGCAGGCATCTGTGCTTGGTGTTTTTTTTACGTGACATCGGTTGGTCGTATTGATCGTTCGTAGGTGTGATTTTAATCGGAAGACGTCTGTCTATTGACATAAATTTAAACTTCAGTTATTATTTGCCATTTTTCGTGTGAAACAATACGGATGAGAGACTATTCATTCGCGAGAAGACACTCAGTGCTCGATGTTCTTTTTTTTTTTTTCTTCAGGACACAGGTCGGTCATATTTACCATTTAGGGGTACACTTTTAATCAGAAGACGTTAGTCTTGTGTTATAAATTTATATTTTAATGATAACTTCTCATACTTTCCCGCAAAACGCTACGAAAATCAGGACCCCATTGGTTATACTTCGCAGAAAAATGCAATTATAAGATTTAGTAAGAGGGGGGCAAAATTGGCCCCAAATTAATTTTACGTAGGTAGCGATTTTACAAATGTCCTAAATTAAACCGCCAGTATTCGTAAAATCGAGGGTCTAGTGTAGAATGAAAACAAGCCCCTTTATATGTGTTGTTATGGAGAAAACAGAATGTAATTTTCTAAATGCTGTTTCCCAGCAACATTTATAAGACAAAGTCTTACGAAGAGACTACATTCCCATGCTTTACAGATGCACAACCATGCAATTTCATAAACAGAAATAAACTGTGCATCATAGGTCATGTGACAAGGTTATTTTTTCCTTTGTTCATGGTAGGTGCCAAAAAATCTGTACAAAGGGCCAAAACTGTTCCCTTCCATGAAGAGTGCTTTAATACTTTCTCAAACACAAGTTTATATACTACTTACAGCTATTCACTGCTAAGTGAAAACTTTTGAAGCCCTGGTTACTTTTCCTTGTCCAGTTAATCTGCCACTACTCATTAATACTGTAAATACGCAGCAATATAAGTAATAACCACAGTGTATATATTTTACCTGTACTCAAAAGTTAGTATCCGATGTTACAATAACATATCTTTACTGATTATTATTTCATAAGACAGTCTTTACAAGTGTTCACATTACTACAAATGTAAGGTGTTTGGCCTGGCCCACCCTTAACAAATTTCCAAATTCATTCCTTATGTGTGATTGTAGTAACTCTTTTGGCTTAAAAGTAACATAAACCTAAACGTAATTCTCGTAATTTAAAGGATGTTTACATGAATATTTCCCGGCGTCAGTATAGGTCTAAGGGAGTCCCGAGGTGCTTTATGAGAATTGGTTTG
>PNEQ01030925.1:0-33686 GCA_003012365.1 Medauroidea extradentata
CTATGCCAATTTTAGTGGCTCTATCTCTTATATTTTCTAGTATTTTTCGAAAAATGTTTAAAAAATTATTTTTTTCAACGTGGCGTAGCTCCCTTAATATTTACCACAGAATAGTGTTGGTTTATGTACCCCACCTTATTTTCCATAACGAATCCCCTCCCGGACTTTGGCACATGAATTCTGGTCCACCCTGTATATAAATATATATGTATATATTTAAGTGTATTTTTATGTATATATGTTTATATATATATGGGTATGTGTGTATAGATATGTGTATACATGTATATACAGGATGTAAATAATTAGCGGAAAAGCTTACAAGTACAGGTAGCCAGACCTAAATAAAGAACCGGAATGACATAGGGAACAAAAAAGGTGTACTTGTCCGAACACGCTCAGACAAACTGTTTCTGAGATACAGGCACTCAATATTGAGAGCATTGTCGTAATGCCGACAGTTAGGCAACCCGTGTAGCACGTACATGAAGACATGCTGCCAAGGCGCTACTGCAGATTTTTTCAATGGATCCGATCTTAAGCTCGCGAACTGCGTTAATGTGAGCCATTAGTTTGCATACGCCATCTTTAATGGCGTGTGCTGTAATAAATATCAATACAGTCATATTTCATTACAAGGGAAACCACAATGGACCATCCTACTGTAATTTTCACAAAGTGTACACACTTCTTAAAGGGTGCAACTTAGGGGCTAGATTTATTAGACATTGTTTCTTTCTTTTACTGTGTATGACCTGTTCCAGCAATATGGTACGTATTTCATTACGAGGGAAACCACAATAGACCCTCGTATTGTAATTTTCACGAAGTGTACATACCTCTTAAAGGGTGCGACTTAGGGGCTAGTTTTATAAGACTTTGTTTCTTTCTTTTGGCGTGTATGACCTGTTCCTCCAGTATGGCACACTTTTTTTTCGAACACCCTGTATATGTTTGTATAAATATGTACATATATGTATATATACATGGATATATGTGTATATATATGTTTGTATATGTATATATTTGTATATGTATGTGTATAATTATATATATAGTTGTATATATGAGTATATCTGTATATATGTATGCATATATGTATATATTTATCTATATATGTATGTAAATATGTATGTAAATATGTATGTAAATATGTATATATGTATACATATGTGTATATATGTATGTATATATATTTATATAACTGCATATATATGTATATACATGCATCTATATGTATATATGTTTATTTATATGTATATATATGTATGTATATATATATTTGTGTACATGTACATATACAGGGTGGTCCTGAACTACAGGTACAAACGCAGGGAGGTGATTCTTTATGAAAAATAAAGTAGGTTATATGTTGGATGTTTTGTACTTAAGTGTAATATTGTGGGAGTAATGAGCCGCAGAATATCGAATTTTAAAACAGTATTTATTTTAAATATCAGAAACAGAATTATGTAAAATGACAATACTCTGAACATTGATTTGTGTCATAATAGTCTTCAAACTCACATCAAATGCTGGTTGATACCTTCAACCATTACAAAAAGAACAGAGGTGACCACCCTCTAAGTGGGATAAACGTTTGTGCCATCGGGATAGTGGAACATTTGACGATGTTTTATTGAATAATGCGAGCTTTGTAATAAAAAATGGTCCTCTTATTGCAAATGTCTAGGGCTCATAGTTATCGTGTAAAATGCACGCGAAGCTTTGTCTGAAGTGATAGAGTACTAGGAGAGCATAGGCAATACTGCGTACATTGTGTTTGGAAGTTCTCAATTGCTCTACACAAAATAGGTTAGAAAACATTGCGTACGAAAAATATCGTACAGTAACATGTAAGGGAGAATCCACCCTTACAAAGCGAAGTTTTACCGAACAATAATTAAATCTAACAGACAATAAGAAAGGTATTGTGAATGATTACATTGATCGTAAGTTTTTGGGACAGCCACTATTGGGGTGTACAACTTTGAGAAAAACGACGGGGTGGTACGGTCCTAACAACGCGTGTGTAACATGTAGGTATTTTGTATTGCTTTTCAAAGATGTAATACAAATGCATAATTGAAGTCACGTTCACGCAACATGTTTATGTGAACTATTGAGAATAAACACACGTGAGGGTGCAATTTATTGCCTGCCAGGTATGCAACCCGCGTTGCAAAGGTGGTCGTACGACCATAATTTATTTGCTGTATGTGAATGCGGGTTACTCGATAGGACAGAATCATGTTTCTACAAATACATGCATCAGTAATCCGGGCACGAAGTTCAGCTACTGTGTTGATCGGGGTCTCGTATACTAATGTCTTCAGGTGACCTCGCAGAAAGAAATCAGGTGGCGTCAGATCTGGGGAGCGTGGTGGCCACTTCACAGGTCCACCTCTGCCTATCCATTGCTCACCATATGTGGTGGTAAGGTGACGACGAACTTCCAAACTAAAGTTTGGAGGAGCACCGTCATGTTGGTACCACACACGATGGCGTGATTGTAAATCCACATCCTCCAACAGAACTGGAAGTATGTCCTCTTAAAACTGTCGATAAAGACGGCCAGTCTAACGCGCCGGCAAAGAATAAGAGCCAATCAAGTTGTCGCCGACAATGCCGGCCCAGACATTAACAGAAAATGTCACTTGATGGCGGTGTTCAACCATCGCATGTGGGTTGATGTCGTTCCATACGTGACTGTTTCGACTGTTGTGAATGCCATCACGTGTAAAAGAATCCTCGTCGCTCCACAAAATGTTGCGAGAAAATCCAGGTTCGTTTGCGCATTGATGCAGAAACCAGCGAGCGAAATCGACTTGTTGACTGAAAATCAGCTGGATGTAATGCTTGCACCTTTTCGCGATGAAAAGGGTGTAGCAGCTGTTTATGCAGAACCCTCAACACACTTTGATGGCTTGCACGCATTGTGCGAGCAAATCGGTGATGGGTTCCAATATTTCCTCCTCAAAGTTAACTGTTCTAACATTGCGTCTCACGCCGGTGTCATACCTGTTCGCTGTTAAGTGTTCCAGTCTTGCGAACCGTCGGTCCACATACGAGAACATTAGATGTCCTGAATAATGTCTGTTTGGAAATGTATGTGCCTACAGACGCTGAGCTTCCCTCGCGTTACCTCCAGTAGCACCATACATGAGATGCATATCTGCCATTTCTGCATATGTGTAACGTCTCTCCATGTTGCACACCAATTGTGCAATGCCACCCTGGCACACCACGGTAGCGGTGCTAAGCGAACGATGCGCGCGCAACTGTGTCATATGTCCAGCCTTGCAATGCAGGTTGCATATCTGGCGGGCAATAAAGTACACCGTCACATGTGTTTCTTCTCAATAGTTCACATAAACATGTTGCGTGATGGTGACTTGTATTATACATTTGTATTACATCTTTGACAGTAATACAAAATACCTACATGTTACACACACATTGATAGTACCGTACCACACCCTCGTTTTTCTCGAAGTTGTACACCACAATAGTGGCTGTGCAAATACTTACGATCAATGTTATCATTCACAATATCTTTCTCATTGTCTGTTAGATTTAATTATTGTTCGGTAAATCATCGCTTTGTAAGGGAGGATAACTCCCTTACATGTTACTGTACGACAATTTTCGTATGTAATGTTTTCTAACAAATTTTGGATAGAGCAATTAATTGAGCACTTCCAAACACAATGTACGCAGTATTGCATATTCTCTCCTGGTACTCTATCGCTTCAGCCAAAGCTTCACGTGCATTTTTCACGAAAAATATGAATCCTAGACAGTTACAATAAGAGGAACATTTTATTACAAAGCTCGCATTACTCATTAAAACATCGTCAAATGTTGCACTATCCCGATGGCACAAACGTTTAGTTCACTTAGAGGGTGGCCACTCCTGTTCTTTTAGTAATGGCTGAAGGTATCAACAAGCATTTGATGTGGTTTTGAAGACTTATAACACAAATCAATGTTCAGAGTATTGTCATTTTACAAAATTCTGTTTCCGATAATTAAAATAAATACGGTTTTCAAATTCGTTATTCTGCGGCTCATTGCTCCCACAATATTACACTTAGGTATAAAGAGTCCTACATATGTCCTACTTTATTTTCCATAAGGAATCACCTCCCTGAGTTTGTACCTGTAGTTCAGGACCATCCTGTATATGTGTTAATATATTGTATATGTGTATATAGGTATATATGTGTGTAAATACATATAAATGTAAATATATATATGTATAAAAACATATATATGTATATATGAGTATATATATTTATGTATATAGACATGTATATGTATGTGTATATATGTATATGCATGTATTTATGTATGTATATGTATGTATATATGTGTATATATATGTGTATATATGTATATGTGTATATATGTATATGTACATACATGTATGTATATATGTATATATGCATGCATGTATATATGTATGAATACATATATGTATATATATGTATGTATTTATATGTATATATGTATGTATACATATATGTGTATATATGTACGTATTTATATGTACATATGCATATATATGCATATATGTGTATACATGTACATATGTATATGTGTATACAGGTTGTAAGGAAATTAATAGCCCTAACTTCGGGAGGAAATTCCTCATGAAAAATGAAGTAGACATTGTATAGGACACTTTCAAGAAAAGTTATTACTAAGGGCGGAATAAGCCCTTGAAAATTGAGTTTGAAAATCGTATTTTGCAAAATATAAAAAAATGGTTAGGAGTTAAATTACGACTCTTTGGGCGGTATTAAGTGTTATTGAGATCTTAAACATATAATAATTTCAGCTTTCTAACTTTCCAATTTCATGAAAATAATAGGGGTTGCCTCTCTTACGTCGCATATAATTACGTTGGCGTTACGTTTTGTGAACATTACATGTTGGCTTTTCGGGCAGTACACCGTGTGAAACAAAAAAGGTCCTCTTGTCGCAAATACTTAGAAAGCACCGTTTACCGAAAAAACGGACACAACGGTTCCGTTCCTGGTATGTAGACAAAATGTGCTACATCCGCTAAGAATTGTATTTGTACCATGCTCTCAGGAAAATGCAACCTGTGATGCAGTTGTTGAAGCTTGTCGTAAAATGAAGTTACATAATTAAAAAAAAAAAAAAAAAAAACATGCCTATGCACGACTCGGATAATGTGGCAACAAATTTGGTTTCTCAAAATTTACAAATTCTTATTATTTTGACGACATAACTCTACGAAATTCATAAACAAGAGAACATCCTGTAGTACATTCTGAAAGAATATCAGTATGCCATGTACGTATTTCGATAATAAATTAATAAATAAAGAAATATCGTATGGGGGATACACCCTAGGGCGGGGACAGCTCCAAACTGGATAATGGCATTCTGATTTTGGGCCGGTAGGCTGCAATTATCTCTGCATTGTGACTGCATCAGTTTTTCGGAAGTGGGAATCGTGTCGGACGATGTCGCTGGTCGGTAAGATTTCTCAGAGAACTCCCGTTTCCCCCGCCCTTTTATTTCGGCAACGCTCCCTCGTAGGATCTCATTCCATTATCACAATGCAGAGATGATGACAGCCTACAGGCCCAAAATCAGATTGCCATCAACTAGTTCGGATTTATCCCTACACTAGGGTGCATCCCCGGTACGATTTTCTTTATTTTTTTATTTATTAGCGAAATACATACACTACACGACATACTGATATCTTTTCAGATTGTACTGAACAAAGCTCCGTTGTTTATGAATTTCACGGATTTATGTCGTCAAAATAATAGCGTTTTGTAAATTTTGCTAAACCAAATTTGTTGCCAAATTAAACGAGTCGTGCAAAGGTGTGTTTTTTTATTTTAAACTTATGTAACTTCATTTTTCGACAAGCTTCAACAACTGCATCAAAGGTTGCATTTTCCTGAGAGCATGGTACAAATACAATTCTTAGCGGATGTAGCGCATTTTGCCTACATACCAGGCACAGAACCGTTGTGTCCGTTTTTTCGGTAAACGGTGCTTTCTAAGTATTTGCGACAAGAGGACCTTTTTTGTTCCTCACGGTGTACTGCCCGAAAAGCCAATATGTAATGTTCACAAAACGTAACGCCAACGTAATTATATGCGATGTAAGGGAGGCAACCCCTATTATTTTCATGAAATTGGAAAGTTAGAAGGCTGAAATTATTATATGTTTAAGATCTCAATAATACTTAACACCGCCCAAAGAATCGTAATTTAACTCGTAACCATTTTTATATTTTGACAAAATAAGATTTTCAAACTCAATTTTCAAGGGCTTATTCTGCCCTTAATAATAACTTTTCATGAAAGTGTCCTATACAATGTCTACTTCATTTTTCATGATGAATCACCTCCCGGAGTTTGGGCTATTAATTTCCTTACACCCTGTATATGTGTATAAATGTTTATGTGTATATATGTATATGTGTATATATATGTATATAAATTTATTTGTTTATAAATGTGCATGTATATATATGCATATGTATGTGTATATATATATATATGTATATAAATTAAAATGTACGTAAATATACATATGTATGTATATATGCATATATGTATATGTATATATACATATATACATACGTATATATACGCTTATATGTATATATGCATATATGTATATATATGTAAGAATGTATATGTTCATATATGTACATATTTATTTATATGTATAGATGTATAACTATGTATATGTATTTATATGTATATATGTATATATTTATATGCATATTTAAATATGTATATATATGCATGTATATTTATACATATGTACATATATATATATTTGTATATGTATATACATGTATATGTGTATATGTATGTTTTATGTGTATATATACTGTATAGGCGAAACACACAATAGACATATTCTGAAGTTTCAGTATAACCAAAATTTATTCAAAATTCAATACATTTTTAAATACAATCGTTATGCATATCACTGTAAACATAGTTTTAGTCCGGTTTCAGATTAGACAAAACCAAAGAAATGTTCACAACACATTACCATATTTTGTAATGAACTTACCCAAATATGCAAACTGCCACTCTGTACAGAACTATGCTATCAGAATGAACAAGTTTCCTGAACATTCCATTACCTAATCAAGAGGAATGTGTTTCGTTAAAGCATGTAACATAAAAATATTTGAACTATGTTTCTAAAAAAAATAATAAGGCTTCTGGTAAAAAGTTGAAGAACGGAGACATGCGGGCAAAATAATACAAAAGTTAATAAAGCAGGTGTGTGTGTGTGTGTGTGTGTGTGTGCGAGTGAGACAGCATGCGCGCTCAGCCGAGCAAATAGATTAATTTATTCAAAACAGAACGATAGTCGGACAGACACATTCCAGTAGCTGTCACAATTAAGATCAATTTCACTACCTTCATACAATAGAGGAATTTCGTTACCTGGACGGAATGCTATACTGAAATGGTCAAGTAATCTCGACGCTTGCGATCACGAAATAGAAAATAAAATATTCGGGTTCTGCCTAACAGTACAACTGACGGTGGCAATTGGCAGTCAACTGAAAGCAACTGGTTTACTACAGTTGTAACAGTCTATAGTTAACGATGTAATATTGTTGGAAAAAACCCGTGCTTAAGAACAAAGGTTTTAGCTGGTCTCGGTGAGTCGCGGTAGTTTAATGTTACGGTAATGGTCAAATATTTCGCTAGGAAATACGCATTTTGGAAACCCCATTCATAAAGTATCGTAGGATCCTTATTATGATATTCGCTGAGGTGGCACACCTTATAAAAATTTATGGACTTGTTTTTACAATGAAACTATTTTACTCTACTAAACTTAAATAACTTTGTACGAAATATATATTTCTTCAAGACCAAAAAAAAAACTTCACTATTTAATTTTGATTTTAAAAACTCACAAATCACTCAAATACATTAACTTAACCGTTCTTTTGTATTGAGATTTTCGGATAGTAAAATAATTTTCAAATCAAAATGCGATTATTTTTTAAATTAGTTTATTATAGAGGCCTAGATATTATTATACTTAAAATTATGACAATGGAAGTTTTCCATTTTTTGTAGAGTTTGTGGTTTCAAGCCTTTGTTTTTCTAAAAACAGTTTTTAATTTTTTTACTCGAAAGTATAGCATACTACCGCATAGTGCTACATAAATAAACATCCGATGCTAAAACATCTGCCCGGCAAAAAAAATCTCATTGAATTTTGATGAGTAGTTAAGATAATATTGACGATTGAGTATTCCAGTCGTCCGCTCGACATCGTTCCTTTCTTATACCCCTTGCCAATATCGTGTAAATAATTAATGTGTTCGGGAACTAATCTGTAAGCACTACATAGCACCGCAAAGGATAAATAGGTTCGTTAGTTATGCCAGAACTTGTTTAGTTTCAAAGTCAAATATCATGTACTTATCCACACAGACACGATTTCGTCGAACGGAAATTTTAGCAACACTTTATTTTAATGCCTTATGTCTATACTGGTAGCTTTTCTTTATGCTTGCTGCCCGTGTGTATTTGTTCAGACACGTTTCTCATTTGACTTAATCAGTCAGAAAAAGGCAATTGTGACCAAATGCATATGTGATCTGCCAGTAAAATTCTACACGAGTGAAACATAAAACATGCTAGCAGAACTGCAGACGGGTACATAGCACTGAAACCAATTGGTGCAAAAACACTTTCGGCATAAAATCGTAGCTCTACTTAAACTTTTCGTATTAAAAATGCGTACTATACACGGAAATATATTGATGAATCATGCAAAATGCGTATAAGAAATTGTGACATGAAGAATTATTATTTTTCATCCAAAAAATTTCATTGCAACAGACATAAGTGACCTTTAATTACAAAACTGAAAATTACTTTGCAATAAATGGTCGTCCGCACAAACCCTTATTATAAATTTTCAATCTCAATTAAATGTTTTGAAAAGATAAATAACAGTTGTTATAATATTTTTGCACCAATCTACATTTCCTTCACCATGCACTTGCAAGTATTTGTCAAACATTACAGAATAACATCATTAACCACAAAAAAACTTATAAAACAACAAGCATTTTTAAATAATTAATACCTGTGATTGGTTTCCAAGGCTTAGTAGGCTCTGGATTTGGCCGATATTTATTACTTCTCACTGTGTAAGGCGATTGTGTAGACTTTCGAGTACTTGGCTGATTACCGAAACAGGGTCCTGAAATAATAAGACCAACCGTAAATACACAATTAAATTTTGTACTCGTAAATTATGTTGAAATTTGTTAAATGTTGATAAATATACAAAATACACTTAACAAGTTTAAAACACAAAATATTTTATACATTTCATCTTAAATCGTTAATATTGGTAATATTATTATAAAATGTTTCTAAAAATTCTTAGAATAGTACATACAGTATTGTCGTCATTGATGGTACTTCTATAGAAAATAAACTCTACATTGAGATAAGTTTTATAAGTAAGTATCAATAAATTTGTGTTTACAAGACAATATGTGGATGTGAGTATACATATGTATAGTTGGTATAGCATGCATATATACAAAGATAAATTGTTTAAAATGTTACCGTGATATGGGTCTGTATAGTGGGAAAGACTTATTCATGGTTTTCAGTTAAGATGATGATGTTGGATTGGTAGGAGTAGCGTGACAGGTGATGGAAATTTGTGGTGTTTTGAGTGGAGATGTTGATACGCCCGACAGGATGTGATTGATACAGGAAGGGTTTATGGGCCGGCACAGGATGATAGGTGAAAAGAAGCACATGGGATGGTTTAAGAGGTACAGTACACTGTGGGAGGCAGCAGAGGAAAAACCTCTAGCAGAGTATGATGATGGATCTCCAGAGTAGTCTACTATGGGGCGGACTTCATACTTTATTATTATTGCACTCACTGCCTTGAAGGGGAAACTGATGGCTGAACCCAGCGCCAACGGGAGTTGTTTTGGCCACTTACACGCACACATAAAATGTATTGTTACTATAATATCCTGGATGCGGGTTCTGGAGACCGATACGTCTCTACAGACGAGATGACGATCGTTAAATAAAACACAGGGAATCATTTGACCTAGTTTACCCACCATAGACAAAATCACAGAGAACTGAAATTATAGAATACATGACAGTAGCACGGACTCGGAGCCTAAGCCCACCTGGTAAACTACGCAGATAAAATAGCATAAGGCCAGTAATGTAAAAAAGTAAGCGAACATCTAAACACCTGTGTACGGGCGGTCGGCAGGAGGTTGGGGAGCTTCTGGGTTAAGCAATAAGCATAGGAAATGTACAAAAATTACGTTAAAAAGGCTAATGATACACAAACAAACTTGTACAAATCATGGTGGACCCAGAGTGGTACACGACCTGCTCCTCTCACTCCTCATTGTTGACTGGCATGGCATCTAGCGCTAATCGGTTACGAAAGCCGATTCACGAGGGAAGAAAAAAAGTAACTCGAATAACAATATATTTATGAAAGAAAAACACGTCAGCACTTGGATATAATACTAAACATTACAAAAACACAATATTTCTTGCAGCAAATATTTTAAGCAAAAGTTCAGTTCCAACAATGCACAAATTTCGCTTGGAACAAAAAGAAATTCCTGTTGCACTTGAATCACTAAAATGCCTTGGAAATTTGGAAAAATAGGTAAAGTATATGGAACACTTTTAACTACAAAAACAATAACGAAATATTTAAACTGATACTTTTAATGTGCGTTCAGGGCACAGCTATGATAGTTGTGTAAGATAGCACTTGAGAAAGTGACACAACATTATTGACAGGAAACACTATGTAAACAAACGCGTAGTAGGTACTGACACTGAATTAATCTTAAGGGGGCCACCTACCTGCCATGGAAATTGTGATGTAGAGGTTCAGGAGAATCGTTTTTTCACTGAAAATATTAGTCGTGAGATTGTGTGTTTGACATATAAAATATATTAAGGTACTTCACACTATCGGTAAATTGTTTCAGTTCTATCAGTTTATTACATAATTAGAAAATAGGGCCTTAACATTCCAAATAAGTGCCATTTCCGGCTTGTGTAATGCCGTAATTTTTGTTATTTTACTTAAAACCATTTAACCTTAGCAGATCTATCCTTTAGCTTTCGATCCCATGATTGTTTGTACCTTGTAACAACTGAAAATTTTGAGGAAATCCTGTTCTTGTGATATGTGCTCTGCGCAAATATGCAACCAATGTTGTGGAAAATTGAAGGATTCGTGAGACCGAGCCAAGAGGACAACAGAGAGAGCGAAAGACAACCTCCTCCACAACAGGGGTTGACCCAATCCCGCTTTTGTGGGAGGAAACTCCACGTCCATGAGGTCAAACGGCCGCTAAGGCGCTATGTAGGCGGGCCCCTTAAATAAAAAAACCAGTATTATCCTGTAAAAAAAAACCTTTCTTATTTATGAAAAAGGGATCACCAAACAATCTGACATATAACAATTGCAACTGTCTGTCGTTGAAGAATACCATGGGCGGTTGATGAGGAAAGTTTTTTACCAGGAGTCTTAGACAATGCATGAGACGCTCTATGGGAAGTGGTATATACCAGGCATTCGTCAAATACCATCCTCTCTGGAAGACCATCTGCAATTTGCACATTCTCTCATAGATCAGCAGAAGAAGCATGGTCGTTTCAGGGGCAGCAGGGATGGAAATGTAATGCCTTGTTGCACCTACGTGCTGCACAGATCCATTTATTTCGACGCGATGCCACAATCTGAGCGCTGGGATGCCAATGTGTCCGATCTCATAGTGCTGACACACGGAAGTGCACATCATTGGGTGGTGCGAAGAAGCAAGAACTCTTTCACATCGGAGTCTCTACTATGCCATCACTTCCTTTGGTGACAGACAGCAACACAACTGCTTAAGAGAGATGCGGATCACAGGTCGGTCGGTAGGCTTACAACAGCCAGGGCATCACGTTACTTGTCATCAATTGGCCTAATAGACTCCTCAATGCTTCTCCTTACATCGTCGGCTTAGTGGAAATGTTGGTAAGTCCACTTTTGTGTGAAATTGAGTTAGCACCACTGCCGAAGTTGTAAGGGCAATATCTTAGCCAGGAAAAAGTTTGCAAGCGCTATTATGGACGCCTGTGGTAGTTTTGTCTTGCCTCGTTTTTTTTTAAAGTCCATTGGAACACAATTATAGGCATGTAAAAGTTGGTAAGTACACTTACTTATTCTAGAAAGAATTCAAATAAATTATGCGACACCATATTCTGGAAAGACATTGTATGTGTGTTTACTTATTTTTTCTTGGCATCATGTCCTGGCTACTGAATTATACCGAATCCCATTATGGATTTAACTATAATTTTTGTATGTAAAATTGAAGCTATACTGGTTTGTTTAAGTTATGTTCGTCCGATTTCAGAAAAGGACTAACACAAATTTAGGAATAAATGGTAAATAATTAACTAAGTAAAGATGTTAAAAATTAAGATGACACGTCAGGACTCTCCGCAGACGAAAAATCACCCAACAATGAAAGCTAATGACAAATAGAGACGCAACAATGCTCGAAAAATTTGATCAGCAACTTTCGTTTTACAAAGTGTGCTGCATATTCCTTCATATGACTCAACGCAAATGTACTACACATGAAAAATTAATATGTATATCATAACAATTAATGAGGTAAGATCTCCAAATGAACGTTACTGTATTGCCTAGAGTAAACTTAATGGGAAGAGAGGTAGTGCTAAGGTATGAAGTGCTTAACTGACATGGATGAAGCAAATAGCAAAACAGTGACAGAGTTGTCATTCTTTTCGGATGCATGTGGCGGTCAAAAAATAAATTAAATATAGCTGCATTGCTTTTATATTTTGTCCAAACTTCCCATCTTGAGACAATTGAGCACAAGTTTCTTGAATCAGGGCATTCTTACATGGAGGTCGACTCTATGCATAGTGCACAGTAAGTAAAAAAAGTATGCACCTGTTTTCTCCATGCTGGATTCACTAAGTATTTTTAGATTGATTTTTAGATTGACACATTATTCTAGAAAAAGACGAAGTGCCCCTCCATACCTTGTTACAAAACTCAAGTTCAGTGACATGATAGACCTAACTCATCCTATATCACAGACAGTGAAAAATTCCACCAAAGATGAATTCAGCAATTCTGTCAGCTATGTCTGAAATATGAAAAGAAGAACGAACACATAATAAAATACAGTTATGATTACAGTAGCGATTACGATACAATTCGCATGAATGGAAGGGGAAGACCATCCAGAGTGCCAGATAGTCTCAAAACATTGTACATGAATGTGATTCCTATCTCAAACGAAAATAAGAATGATCTTCTGCGTCTGTGCACATCTGGAGTAGTTCCCCAGGAATCACACACATGGTACAAGAGTCTTCCAAGTAGTGCCACCCAGAAGCATTATGTTCCAATGCCAGCTTTCGAAGACAACTCCGAAGGTGAAGGTGGTTAAATGATGGAAGTAATGGTTTCTTGAATACCAAAATAACTGTTGTTTTGAGTACCTATTAAAAATGTTATGTGCCTATTGTGTGGTTCTGTTTCGTAACATTTGCATGAAAATGGTTTTTAAATGAATCACTAAGTTGTAAGACAACAGAAAGGCATGAAAATGTAAATTTACCACTGTGTTATGAGAGCCAAAAAAAGTATGTTAGTGCCTCCCAAAACATTTTATTTGCAATGGTTCTGAAGTACTTGTAAATTAGTGTACCGTACCTTGGTTTAGAAAATGTTATCATGTATTTAATGCCACAGAAAATAATTGACCTAGTAATTTCAGTGAATTTAATTTCGGAGACATTTTAAGCGTTAACTTTTGAATGTCTACATCTCCATACTAATGATCAGGAAACAGTTTGTAAGTGCCACACTGCCCTCCATTTTGTAACAATGCTCTTAGACTATTTAACACAGTAAGTGTATATTTATAAATATTTAATGTAATTAGTGCCATATTAGATCAGACAAAAATAACACAGTATTCTAACATTCTGATTCATCACAAGTGCTTAAAATTTCAAATGTTAATTTTTCAATATTTCATAAACTGGACTTACTAAATTTTTCTATTAAGCCGACAATATATTGGTGTAGGTAGCTCTAACATAGACTCCTTACCCAGCAGAGGCATCCAGATGTCTGATAACGGGTCGCCAGTGTCGTCGCTGTTGTTCAGACGAAGTTCGACGCGATGCATCATTACATGTCGACATAGGCCGATGTGATGAATGTAAGTGGTGTGGCTGATGCAGCAGTTGATAGTATTCAGTCTAGTCTATTTAGCCGCAAATTCAATGCAGAATTTAGCATTGCCTTGGACTGGGGCTGCTCCTGCACATACACTTTTGACCTAGTCGAAGTGATTTTTGCAGTTGTGTGAAGATCGGAAGCCAATGCTGGATGTACCAGCACAGCATTAATAGCTGTGCACTACGCACCTCACATCGCTCGTAGCTATCAACCTGCACATCGAGACCTTCTGCAAGGGGAGCATTGGAGCTCTCCCAGCACACAGGTTGTGTCCCAGAAAATTGGCAGCAGGAGAGTTCCCAGTTATGGCATTCACGCACCAACACAGCATGAAGAGAGTAGTCAGCAGTTGCTATGGCTAGTTCTGGTGGTTATCTCCCACAAGGAGATGCAACTGGGTCTTCAGGATTTGATGACCCTCCCGGAGAGATTAGCACATGGGTGATAGACAGCAGTCATCCAGTCACTCACCTACACTTAGTAAATGCATCTCACCACCCAACCCATGGACTGAGTCCCGTTGTCCAACAAGATTTGCTTCAGGTAACCCCAGCAGAGTAAGAACTCGACACTGTGGGTCCTTATGACCATGCGCGACCATGGAATGGCGTAGGCTTCCATCCATCGGTAGAACACATCCATCACGATCAGCTTGAACCACTTGACATTGGTAGCTTGGTGGTAAAGTCCCAAGAGGTCCAGGGCGATGGTCTCAAATGGCTCCATCGGCATACATGGCTGTTACTGCTGAATACCATAAGAAAGGTGCGACTTGAGATCGTAGCACGACACACACCTCTTTAAGTACTGCCACACTCATGCTGCCCCTGGCAAGTAGAATACGACACAGACGTACTTCACTGTCTACTCTGTTCCAGGATTGCCCGACTTGGCTCAGTCTTGTTTGTAGAGCAACACATCAGCATGTGCACTAGCTGGGATGAACCGAGTTCATCAGTCATAGGCCTTCAGCGAGAAGCAGGCACTCCATGCTGCCATTGATCACTCTCTATCGCTCTATAACCTTGGTGACACATCACTCTCGGTTCTTCTGAGCGACTGGACACTGTTTTCACAAATACAACTATGTTGTACAGGTGGTGAGGAAATATCTCACTGTTGGTTTCAAACTGTTTGAGGGTGATGGTGTTCTGATCTGTCATGTTGGTTGTCTGGGTAATGTCCTTTCATTCGGCCTTGTAGATGGCGACATCTGGGCAAGGCAACCTTTACTGAGCATCGGAAAGTTTTTTTGTCCCTTCCTGCTCCATGGTGAAGATAAATTGAAAGTAACAAGGATCACCTGGTAAGTTTATTGTGAGCCTACTGCCTGGTGTGAAGCCAGGCCAGGCAACTATTGTCTATGCACACCATAAATCTCCTGTACTCCAGGTAGTGACAGCATAATTTCAAAACCCAGATGGCAGCTAGGCGCTCACTCTTGTTGACATTGTAGCGACCTTTTTTGGGTCTTAACTGGGAGTCATAGTTGATGACTCACTGCCAGCCATCGTCGTCCAGCTGGGATCAATGCCATGCCCTAGACCTCCTGACCAGCATCTGTTTGGTGGATGAGTGAATAGTTCCATTATATCTCGCCAGATTCGGACTTTTGCTGAAGTGCATATTCTCCCTCTGTCGTCCATCTGTAGGGTTTATGTGGTGACATGAGGACTATAAATGTCACCGTCACAATATCGAACACATCCACATACTCCCACTGCCAGTTGATCGCAAAGATCTTTCTCGATTACTTCATCGAGTGGGTCGTCGGATGCTTTTGATTAAAGTGGAGGTGCTCAGGTTAGGACTGTTTTCGTCGGCATCAACCACATGTCCCAATAAATCGAAATAAGCTTTTTCTTATGTGAAACTTGTGTTTATAAGCAGTGGGCATGTTCATGGCTAAGCAATCGAGGACCAGAGACAGGTGGCACATATGCTTCTCCCAGAACTCCAACCAGGCCACTACATTGTCAAAGTTAGACTAGGCTGAATTAACCGATGAGGCCATTCAGATTGTGCATCGTCATGCTCTGGAACATGGTCAGAGCACAATTCAATCCGAGTAGCATGGCACAGAACTGATAGCGACCACCGTTGGAATAGTTGTTACCATCTAGTTGTAGTCAGCAGGTGTTATGGGCACATGCCAGTACCTGCTCCATAGGTCGAGTATGGATAAAAACTTTGTATTGCTCTAAGTAGCCAGGGAATCCCTGATGTTAATATACAGTGGTACAGCTGATTTAGTGCAGAAATTCAGGGGCCAAGGTAATGACGAAGTTGTATTTACTGTTAGATGGCTCGATGATGACATTATGAAGCATTTCCTGTACTTGCTTATAATCATGTGCCTTTGGTGCTGCAAATAGCTTCAGGGCGGTTCACAGACAAGTTTTAGACCCGAAGGCCAGCACACCCTCCTTCCACCCGCATTGAAACTGTACTCGGACGAGTGAATCAATGCACGGCACATATCCTCTTCTTTTCTTGCGACTCCTCTTGATGATTTTGTGCCTGTGCTAGCATAATCACAGACAGGGCGATCATGCTTAAGCTTGATGGCATGCTTGGCAAAAATGGAGCGACATAGTTGGTCATACGAGGTGTAGGCATCCCTGAAACGCAGTGGCACATTATTGTCCACATTCGCCAGCTGGACGACGGGGCGGCATTTGGTGTGCGCAGATGCATGGGCTGTACATCGCTCAGTGAGACGAAAGTGAACACGGTGCAACAATGGTGTTCTGCTCGGTGAGCCATGCCAATCCGAATATCGCTCCTTCTTGCAAGGCACTTGATGTAACCGCTGATATCACAGTCTCAAACTGGCATATTTTGGTAATGTCTGTTACACTGGACAGTTGACATGCCTGGTTATTCAAGGAAAGCCGATTTGTTTGGTTACATAGCTGAATATCACTGTTTTTAAAGAAATGATCATTACAGACATTTTCTGAAGCAGCTGTGTCAACTTGCTTAGAGCTACACATCAAATTTTATTTAAGCAAACAGTTATTTTAATGCACTGACATTGTGAACTGGCTATTTTATTGAGAAGAGTGTGAAATTAATGTCATTCTCTATCGGGGCAATGGAAAAATCAGGCTCTCATCCCCCACATTAATGTTTCTTACACTGGGGTTCTTGGTGCACACGAAGTTACGAGGTCCCGAAGTTCTGCACTGCCAGTCCTTATGCCAAATATATGTTTGTCCTTTAGGGCAGTATTGAGACAGTATAATCGGCAGCTTGCTGAAATCCAGCTGGGCTCGATTGTCACTGCTGGCAATGTCGCAGACATTCCAAGGTCGCGGAGCACTCTGAGAAAACTCCTCCCTTCTGTTGGAACTCTTTGTTAGTGTAGCTAGTCTCATTTGACGTCAGGGCCATGTGCTGCGGCCAAAAGACAGCAGTAATACTGTGAAGGTCTTTTCAGGTAAATGCTGGAATATGATGGTAGGTACAGCTAGCAAAATGGTTTTCTGAACAGTAAATCTAAATGTGAAGTAAATTACTGACGATTAAGAAGAGTTTCTGTTGCTGTGCAAATGGCCAATATTGAGAAAGGAAAACTACTTGTGTGACTATTGTATTATTTATTTATTTATTTTATTTTCGTCTTAATTTTACATGGCGAAATTAAGGCATGCGCCTTTTCTTACATTTAACCATGATAAAAAAAGCTAGCAAAACAAAGACACCCAGGAATAATAAACTAAAATTATACAATAAAAAGAAGAAATAAAATTATACATGACCAACTATTGTAACAAACCTTAAACCTACATTACATAATTATAATTACTATAAATTTTACACCTAATTATACACTTAGTCAATGTTTACATGATAAATAATGGACTGTATAAATTAATCAAGTGTTAGTTTTTTTTGCCAGCTTCATAGGTAATGTTTTAATACTATTGTAACCCTTCAATTTAGGGTTTGTAATTTATAATTGAACACAAGAATTTTCATTTGGTTGTTGCATAGAAAGTAATAGTTTTCTTATTTGATTCTTAAATACTGTTGTCGATGTTATATTCTTTAGGTCATCTGGCAACCCATTCCAGGCTTTTGATACGTAAACTGTGAATGATTGAGCATAGCTTTGAGTTTTATAAGCTGAAGTTGATAACATTTTCGAACAGGAGTCTTTTGTATAACGACTATGCTTGTTTTTTATCAACTGTCTGTCTTGTATTGATTCATTTTTTGTTAAACTTTGTATTCAGTATGTCTAAACAGAATTTTCGGTTCCAACTGGAATCAGAACTTATAATTAAATCCTGGGTTGGGCATTGTCGCAGATAGTGTTATGAACGTAATAATGAAGCTGGGAAGAATATCCTTTTCATATTTGTTTACGACAACGTTTATTATAAACTACGGCTTGAAATATATTTTTGTGAATTCCCTTCACATACATAACTGCAAATTTTTAAAAATTTGATAGAGTTCGCTGTTTTCTTTAACAGACTAGCTCTTATTATTTTCATATATATAGGCTTTCCTGGCACATGTTGCAACAAAAACTTGTCTAACACATTCTAAAACAAGCCGCAGATCAATTGTTCATCATTCGACATTTTCAGTTATAGCATGGAAGTCGTGGAAAAATTGCAAAATATTTACCATATTTAATTTTTCTTTATAAAAGCAATAATGCTGCCCATGAAGATCTTTCTATTGTCCCCTCCTGAAATTCACAGGTTATATTATTAATTTAAAACAATATTTTAAGTTACCTATGTGAGTTAAGTGTCAGCATGTTCGCAAAAATTATTGTAATTAAAGAAAGAGACCAACTCGAGACATTAATATCCAATATAGTTGATTTTTTTTTTGGATGGGATCACACTTGATTTGATACATATTTAAGTTTCGTAATGGATAGTTTCCGTTGAAGTAATATTTAAAAATACGAACGTCAATCAGGAATCGTTCGCGATTCTCTATTAAGGGGGGTTGATCCCTGTCAGATCGGTTTTACGGTTTTTCTTATAAATCAGTGAATAGACACATTGTTTTACTTTTTTTGACGCTGACAAGGCATAGTTTATTGTTTCATTTTCTTTTTGGAATCCACGTGGCATTGTTTCTGTTATAGTCGTGGCCTCTGTGGTCGCTCCCGTAAACAAAGCAATTTTTCCTTTCCAGCTGTTTCCCGTTGCAAAATAATGAATATATTATGGTTTCAGCAGTTACAGAAAATCGATTAAGTTTGTATCTATGCCTTGTCGTGACAAAAATTTTGATACATTGACTGGAACAGAAGTTATCGAGAAGAAACAGATAAATCCAAGGTGGTAGGGATCAATACCCCTTAAGAGCTCTGCCTAATCAGAACTGTCTTGCGTTTTTCGAGGCATGGGTACAAGGGAGTGATAAGCGAAACATAAGTGAGTATTTCAAGTGCGCAATTGTCTGTAAATCCGAGAAAATTATTCTTTGTTGTGTCTTTACGTATTTTTCGTGTAACACTTTCAGCAGACATTTCTTTATTTTACTACTCTGTTGCTTTTAAGAAAATACACTGCATACCTGTGCGATAAAAGTATACATTCAACATTTTTTTCATACTGTGATAGTAAATTATTTTTGATAGTTTTACTACAAAACGCGGATTCACCCACAGCACTGGAATGATAGCTTATCGGACAGAAATTAATGTTTACCAGAACCAACCATGAGATATATTATGGAGACAAACCTGAAGTGTTACACATTTATAAGAGGCCAATATAAGCTGCAAAAGGTTTTTATCTTCCGCTGCTTCTATTATAACACCGAATTTGAAAACAAAGGAAGAAAACTTTTACAATGCATATGCGAAATAGTACAAACCAAAATTGTTATTCCCAGCCATAGTACTTAAAATACCATTTAGGTAAGGCTGCAGCATATAACCACTATGAAGTGAAAATTGGAGTTTACTAAAATTACGTACTTCTAAGGTCTCTAATTAGACATAATATAGTAAGCAGAGTAATATTTTTTACTACACCACATAAAGTCAGAAAAGGATGCTTTTAATTAAATAAACAGTAAATGACATCTAATAAAACAGTGTCACGCATATGACTGTAATATTTAACCATTTTAACAATACAGCGTTTACGGGAATAACTAAGGCGCTAAATATATACTTCATAAAGATATTTCAGTTTTTCTGATGTCATAGTTGTGTAATCGAGTCGCATTTTTGACGGGAAATGTGGGGATTCTAAGATTAGCTGAGATTCTTTCGACAATGACCAAGCCACGATAATGTTTGATGTTGTCTTCTTATGCCACTCTCAAACATAGCACTTTTCAATCCTAATGTATAAGCACAGACCTCTTAAAACCAAAATACAAATAAGTAGAACATAAATGTATAGTTTGAGGGTAGATAATATATAATAATGTTAAAAAAATGTTTAATGTTAAAGTGGTATACCACATAATTTTTTAACAATCGCTACGTTTCGAGGTGTACTCAGGACCCAAGAAGAACGCACATTCCGTTTCAGTAACAATGTTCTTGAACCGTTAACATATAAATTAGCTGCAGATAGAAAAGTAAATGATTCGCTAGTTCAAATAACAGCATGTTATAATACACTGTCCTGTGTATATACTTTGTTTATTGCATCCCACAAAATGTCTACAGTTGTGTAAATACTACTAAATAAATAGAATGAAATGAGCTGCACACCAACATTTTTCAACATCGTGATTTTTTCCTTTTTGCTCCAAGGAGTTTCATTTCGCGAGCTGCAGCATGCGCATATATTCACACCTGTGCTTAGCAACTGCAACTTAGTGCGTCAGCAGAACACGCCGAACATACCCGAACGGGACTTACAAATATTCTGGGCTCTACGAGTGCGCTCATTTATTCTGAACAGTCCTGTGCATATTAGTTTGTAAGTTTGTTTGTAAGGGGTTGTGGGAAATTTCTTGACACCACACTTTGTTCCTTTGAGGATTTTGTTGCCAATTTGGTCTTTGCACATCAACAGCATTTGTGAGCTACTTTTGTATTTCCCTTCAATTTAGATAATCTTTTCTTGTGTGTTCTTTAATTGTCTTTTTGAAAGATTTTCATGTTAGCTATTCTTTTAATCTTGTTGAATATTGTTTCTTGTTTGGGTTTTCAGTGACTCCACACTTGTAATTTTCAGTCTAAAATAACGTCACCTTTCAGAGCAGGAGTGTGCATAAAATACATCCTGACATAAATAAAATCAATATTAAAATATTTTGTCTATATTTTCCTAAATGTAAGTTTATTTACTTAATTTTAGTATTGATATTGACTTGTTTATATTGTACTAACCGTAATTTGGTGTTATTCAGTAATTTTATTTATTGTGAATATTTCAGTACATTTCTCTTCTCATTACAGTTAATATTTCCTTTACACATTAGCTACGAGTACAGCTAATTCTAGCTGCCGTAATGTGCTCTTCTTTTAGCCAGATGTGTGTGCGGCTACAATGCAGTCTTTCAGCCAAAGTCTTTGTTTTATTTCCTTTCTCTGCAGTGTGTGCATCCCTGTGTCTGCAGTTTTCGAGTATGTCCAACCATCCTTCTATCACGTGATTTTATAGCGCTCCATGGGATGTGGCCATGTGATATTATATCTTTTGTCCACTCGGCTCGCATGATATTCACTGTCTTCGTTCTCCATTGTATGCCGTTTGCTATGTTTTGAGCTCCCCTGCCATCTAGCAGCGGTGTTTTAGAATGTCTTCTGTTGTTTGCCCCCCCCCCCCTCTTCAATTTTCCTTCCTGTGTTCCAACACTCACTCGCTACATCGCATGAACGCATGATGTGCTTTTGTCGATCGCGTCCATGGCATGTGTTCTTCGGAACAGAAGCCATATGGATTTTGTTATCTTTAATTTACCCGCGTTGTTTGAGTAATATAGGGGTTTGTTACTTTCTTACAGTTCATTTTTATTTAAATATCAAGATAAGATGTAAGCTGCTTTCTCTCGAGATTAGTACTCATTTCTTTGCTTCCTTTCATCCCCGCCTCTTTAACGTTTTTAACATATTTTATAATGGACCCCTTGCATTAAATTTCAAATACGTTGAAATGTATGCCATATTGTTAACAATGGGGAAATATGAAGATACCAAAACAAATTGTTCTTCTAAACACTATAGTTTAGAAATGGGAAGCAAGCAAAATTCGGGGAAGCAGCAGGCGACCGAAATAATATTTTGATTGGTCCACGTCACAAGCCATAACGGCCAGCACTAGTCATATAAAGGCTTAATCTAGCGGGGCTCTTAGAGCCGACCCCCCGTGGCTCAGTTGGTTTTCGCCGACCCCCCGTAGCTCAGTTGGTTGAGCGACCGACTTGGATACGAGGGGTTCTGGGTTCGATTCCCAGGTCTGGCTGGGTGTAAAATTTGTGTTTGTCCGTTAGCGTCTTTTCAATTGTCAGAGTCACCAAATACTGTCACAACTGGGGAATTGTCAAATACTAAAGCTGTAAAGGGGGGATGTTCGGCTCGTTGGCGATGTTGCGACCTCGCCAAGGAGCCTGCCAAGGAGCCTAACATTTTAATAAAGAAAATAAAAAAAAAGTTGGTTGAGCGGCCGACTTTGGTGCGAGGGGTTCTGGGTTCGATTCCCAGGTCAGGCTGGGTGTTAATTTGTGTTTGTCCATTGGGTCTCAAACCTTGCCACCATACAAATTGTCAAACGATAATTGCTGGGGTCACTCGAAATATGTCAAACCTAAAGGGGGGAATGGTTGGTGCAGTGTTGATGCGGAATATTCCGCATCACCGCTGCACCAAACATTTTTTATAAAAAAAAAGTTGGTTGAGCGGCCGGCTTTGGTGCGTGGGGGTTCTGGGTTCTATTCCCAGGTCTGGCTGGGTGTAAATTTGTGTTTGTCCATTTTGGTCTCAAAAATTGTCACTATACAAATTGTCTCACGAAAAGTACTGGGGTCAATCGAATTAAGTCACATTAAAGGGGGGAATGTTTGGTGCATGCACCTAGCATTTTTCAGAAAAAAAAAAGCGGATAAAGTGCAGTGTTTTAGTTACGGTACTTGGCTCCTACTTTTAAGGATCAGGGTTCAAAACCCACGTACGTCATGTATTTTTAAAATAATACAATTAAATAGTTTTACAAGCGTCTGATACAATTATGTTTTATACATTTTTTAAAACCATCTATTTTCCATTTTCGCAACCATATTAATATGAAGTCTGAAACAGCATATTTGTGCGGAAGAAACAGTGATTTAAATTGAATGCGAATCGCAAAAATGATTTTTTTATCTGATCTAGTAGGATATTGTACCTACATTAAAGTAATATGTCATGTATGGTTAAGCTTGCATTTAAATAAATGTGTTTATTTTGTGCGTGTTCAATCACTCGTTAATTCACATATTACGTAATGAACACGTCATTACTGGTAAATAGGACTGCTGTAGGCTTATGCTATGTTATAAAAATAAATACCAATTATTTTGCGGTACGCTAAATCAAAACCACACAGTAGCCCTGAAGTATTCTTTGCTGTATAAATTTATGTATTGCATATGAACCTACTATCTGTAATGAAATACAAAATACTATTGATTATACAAGATATTAAATTTGGATAAAGAATCGACGGTTCAATGCAAAATCTGAGAAACAATAATTTATTATGCTAACCCGAAAAATTATTGAACTCTCTTACGTTTTCCTATATCAGCCCAGAGAGTAACCATTGCATCATCATGCCGACACTTGGTGTGGTTCTGTTGTAAAGTAAATATATGGGTATTAAATAATTTAATACAGTTATGGTTTGCGCCAGTAAACAGGTTTATTTAATGTATAATTGTATATTACAGTGCTCGGATATTGCTCTGATATTGAACGATATAACAATGTGCGTAACACTAAACTTTTGTAAAATCTCCAACTCGAATACCTTTGAAATATAACATTTGTTACATTTTATGATTGACTACATACATATAACCAAACGAACCACCGTAACAGACATAAAAATCGTTTTGTTACCAAGCGTAGTCTGGCATTCCGCCGGAGTGCGACAACAGTCAGCTAGCTTGCCAAGGCTCGGTGTGTACTATGACTTGTGACGTCACTGCACGTTTCCGCGGGCGTTTTAAAAGCGCGAACTTTAAGTAGCTGTAGTTACCTCAAATTGATTTCAAATTTAACAATTTTTCAAGACACATAGATTTCTTTTTATGTGCACGTAGTGTGGATGTTCTCATTGAAATTCACTTGAAGGGTCCATTCCTTGTACTCACTGTGATACAGGGAGAGTCCTAGTTGTTGGACGCTATCTACGTTTCTTACATTATCGACGGGGCTGATGTAGTATCAACCACTCTGGGTTGCCCACCACAGTCTCTTCAGCTTTCACCTGGGTTTGATCTGGTTTCAATCTCCCTGCCATTTTTTGGAATGCTTGTGTGGTGTTGCTTTTTGCCTTCGGCGTAAATCCATACCCTGACTGCAATATTTTTATCCCAATATTGACCTTGCCTTCGTCGATCGTCAGCTAAGTCAGTTACATAGATACGTTTTTTTTTCTTTTCATGAAGAACTTAGTTTCAAAATTTAATATTTTTGTATTGAAGTTTTACGCATTGAAGAGACACGTAATGATCCTGATAATTTAATTGTATAAAAAGTAAAACATTTTTTTAAATGTGGAATTAAATTTAAAAATAATTTAATTTTTATTACTGGTGTAATTTTTCTATTGTAACCTCTCTAATAAATCATGCGCAGAGTACCCCCTTTATTAATTTTATCGTTATCACATAACTTAAATGAATCATTTAATTTTCGTATACATGCCTACTAACCAGTTACAATGATGTTATACCGTCTTGTTTGTTTCAATTTGAAAAATGTCATATAATATATAATTACACGAAAAGAAGTTACTTAGTTAACAAACCACAAATTAATCTATTATTTTTTATCACTTTCCTATTGCCATTTTTACTATTTTTAAAGTGTTGCAATGCGGTTAGTTTCAATTTTAAGTCACCTTATAATTGTTTTATTTTTATTTATTTTGCGCGGTGTGCTTAAGGCCTAGCTTTCCTAAAATGTTTATTTGTAATTTATCACTTCTATTTGTACGTTTGCTGCCATGTTCCATTTGTATATTTTTCTACTTTGTTTCTGTTCTGCTTGGCTGTTTTGAGCAGGAATTTTGGCGATTCTAAGCACTTGGGTGTATTTTATTGCTTCCATTTTTAATAATTATTTCTCCACCGAAGCACTCCGGCACAAAAGAAAAACTAAATAACTTATTGAAGTTCAATGATTTAATTTAAAATTCGACAATATAGACTACTAATGGCAACAAATATAAACTAATAATGAAAACGTTTCGTGTTAAATAAAATTTGCATTTGAATAAAATTGTACTTTAGTTCAGCAATTTATTTAAATACAAATATTATTGCTGTGTTTTCAATTGCTTTCAGTATCTTATGGGGTATCATTTTTAATTGATTAAATTTATTTTAGAAAGCAAGTTTACGATACTTGTAGGATATCCCCAAAACATGCAATTGTAGATTTTGTCATGTTAGGCCAAAACATGGAAAGTATAAAGTTTTCATAAAAGGAATATGAATTCAAAATTTACGTCTACCAAACAAACAGTTACACGTATCTATACAAATTACGAAAATGTATGTGACAAGCACTCTTAACTTAAACTTCCTTAGTCTCAAGAAGCGGAGGAGCAACTTGCGATTTACTTATTTCCTGTGCATGAGCGCCAGTGCGTGAGGTAGACTTCAGCGGCTCTTCTAACATCCCGTCTTCCACCGACTCCAACTACCACCGATGTTCCCTATTCCTCCCGAAACTAAATAACTTTTTGTGCTCTGCAGGGATAGGTTTACATATAGTGTACATCAAAATAAGCATAGTAAGTTTTGAAGCTCTAGCGTAGTGAAATCCACGAGTGTGATAGCTGCATGAAATCTGTTGTTAATGAGTCGCCGGTAGAATTTCGAGACGATCTGGTTCAAAGGATATAAACGGTCAACATCACACGAGATATGCCTGGTATTTTCCAGCGAGTGTATTGCTGTCACCTCGATACAAAGCCTGTCTTTACGTCTGTGGTAGCTCCGTTGAGCAGCTCCCGTAAACAGCGTGATTAGTGCTCTTGAGTTTTAAACGCTTGTAACTGATCTGATCCAATAAATACAGTAAAAAAATTTATCTTCTGTGTGGGTGGTACAAATTTTACTTGAAAGAGACAACTCGTTTGTAAAGAGAACCAGATGAATGCTGATGATTTGCAGTAATTACTTAGTGAGCATTAGTGTATTATGTAAAACAACATGATAAACTATTGTTATATTTATTAATAAAATTACTTCAGACAGCAACAAAATTCGATGTTGTAGTCACCAAATGAATTAGTGATTTAACTATTTGCATTGCAACATGTTATTTTGTTACTAAATTGTGAAAATATTTAACAGACGACAGTTAAAATCGTAAGCGAAGTTTAACAGTATTTTCTTTTACTCGTTTACAGATCGCAATATCCAGAAATTCGTGACGATGAAAGAACTACTGTATTTTCTAAAATGTTGTACCCCTCCTGGTCACCATGTTTGTTTACGTAGTTGTTTGCTAGAGTGCGTTAGTGTCGCTGTTGCTGTTACAGGTGATGTTGCTTGTGTTTGTATATGATATGGGATAATTGCCCATATGATTTAATTTTTATTATCAAGTTAAAAATTTTAGTTCACCAGGTGTTGGATTCGATCCTGCGATCTTTGCGTTACGTGCTCTCTAGTCAACTGAACTACGGACGCACTAGTAATAAAAATAGTTTAAATGTGGTATACATACATATAACTTTTTGTTGTAGATAATATATCAGATTTAATTTAATGTGCTAATACGATATTATGTAAATTTATCTCTTATATAATAGACTCCATTTTAAAATTTTATAAACAAAAAAACATTTTTCCTTTAATAAAAATGCCTGCTAGCATAGTTACTTAATACGATTTTATTTAAATCATTTCTTAAGTTATAGATAAGGAAATTATTATATAAATATTTTCCTAAAGCATAGTTACGTCTTAAAACACAGTTATTAAGTTATGCATAGAAAGTTTAAAACAAATTAATAGATTTTTCTGGACGCACGCATGTAATGTTTTATTCCGTACTATTTCAGTTTTTAAGCATAGACACGGCCTCTGTCAGTTTCTAAGCATAGGTATCGATTATTTCAAAGCTATGTGTCATATGTCTAAGACGTTCAAAACGCAAACAAGTACCAGAATATGTTAAGTATGGCTAAATACGCTCTTTGTCAGTTTGTAAGCATACTTCTCGATTATTTTCAATATATTTACCATGATATGAAATTCAAAATTCAACCACACATTAAGTACCAGAATAAGTTAATATGACTAAATACGCCCTCTGTCAGTTTGTAAGCATAGTTCTCGATTATTCACAAACTATTTGACACATGTCTAGGAAATTTATAGTGCAGACACGTATTTAAATACGGAATAAGTTGATATTACTACGCGCTTTATTAGTTTTTAAGCATAGTTCTCGATTATTTCTAAACCATTAGTCATATGTATATGAAATCTAAAATTTAAAAACCGTTAAAGCCCTAGAATAAGTTGGTATGACAATGCGTGCTCTGTTATTTTGTAAGATCAGTTCTCGAGACACAAAATAAGTTGGTATGACTGCCTACGCATTCTGTCAGTTCGTAAGTATATTTCTCGATTATTTTCAAACAATTTTGATATATGTTTAGGAAATTAAAAATGCTGACACGTATTTAGACACAGAATAAGTTGGTATGACAATGCGTGCTCTGTAAGTGTGTAAGCTCAGTTCTCGAGATACAAAATTAATTGGTATGCCTGCCTACGCAATTCTGTCAACTGGTAAGCATATGTCTTGATTATTTATAGACTATTTGTCATACGCAAAATAAATATAAAATGCTAGAACGTGTTTGGGCTGAGAATAAGTTGGTATGAGTAGCTACGCCGTCTGTCAGCTCATAAACATATTTGTAGATTATTTTCAAACTATTTGAAATATGTCTATGAAATTTAAATTGCTGTCACATATTTAGATGCAGAATATGTTGGCATGGTCACATACGCCTTTTATCATTTTTAAAGCGTGTATATACTTAATTATCGATGTTGTTAAATTTCCTACACATATAAGTTCTTTTATTCGAATCCTCTACAATTAAAAAAAAAAAATAATAAACTGACTAGATTAAATACCTAACTCAACAACAGCCCTTCCGACCACTAGAACAGCAAATAGTCAAAGAGGGCTATTGAATCATTTTCGTTTGATTCAAACAAATCAGCTACTAAAAGCACGTGGTCATCGGCTGTCAAATAGTATTAAAATTATTTATATTTAAAGAATCCTCAAAGCGGGCAATTGAACCATTTTTATTAGATTCAAATGAATCCGCAACGAGATGCACGTTGTCATCAGCTATACAGAAGTATTAAATTATTTACATCTGAAGAATACTCAAAGCGGGCAATTGAATCATTTTATATGATTCAAATAAATGCCTGCACGAAACATCAAAGCGGGCAATTGAATCAATTTAATATGATTCAAATACAGTTCACGCGCGAAACCTCGAAGCGGGCAATTGAATTATTTTATAAGATTCAAATAAATCCAGCAACGAAATGCATGTTGACATCAGCTTTACAGAAGTATTGAAGTTATTTATATCTGAAGAATCCTCAAAGCAGACAATTGAATAATTTTTTATGATTAAAATAAATGCACGCACGAAACCTCAAAGTGGACAATTGAATTATTTTATATGTTTCAAATAAATGCACGCACGAAACCACAAAGCGGGCAATTGAATAATTTTTATATGATTCAAATAAATCCAGCAACGAAATGCACGTAGACATCAGCTTTACAGAAGTATTGAAATTATTTATATCTGAAGAATACTCAAAGCGGACAATTGAAACATAAAAAGTTCGCAAAGCGACTTGCATATGTCATTAAGAAATCTGCAAATAAAATGAAGCTGTATAATTTTATTTATTTATTTATTTAGAGAGAGAGAGAGAGAGAGAGAGAGAGAGAGAGAGAGAGAGAGAGATCAAGAACGCTTGTCTCGCAATTGCGACTTTTGAGGAAAAATTTTACACATACTTTTTTTATATTGAAATGTAATATAATCAACTGAATTTGTTCAGCGAGATCCAAGACGTAGGTATGTACATCTTCTCGGGCTTTTGTAATGGGGAACATTTGAAAAGTGATACAATACAAATGAAAAAACACTGAATTAAATTCTTTGTCTAGAGATGTTTAGTTCAAAAGCCTCGTATAGGTCATGACTGCGAACTGTTTCGTACAACACGATTTCCACACGCTAATATCCAGGGACCGACCTCGCAGAACATGCATAGATTTGACGGGGAGGTGAGCATCGCAATTTAATAGTAGGGAAAAATTTACTGTACAACCCTAAGGTAATTAATATTATGTGAATAGTCAAGTACACCTTTGTACAAGCTGGCAGCATAAATATGTACATATAAAATGGTCACCAGTAGTAATAACTAGTTAGTGGTCCCGAAAAAAAATAAAATGCTAAAATATGTGATAAATGCGAATAGTCAAGTTTATTCTTTGTACTAGCGGACAGCATTAAAAATGCACATATAAAATGGTCACCAGTAGAAGTAATTACTTGTTAGTGGCCCCGTTAAAAAACGCTAAAATATGTTATTTATTTTGCAGTATCAAGTTGCATTGATTAGTAAAACGAGCTCGAGCATATACGTTACGCCTCTGTCGATACGCACCTGGAATTGCTACATTTGGTTACTTCATAGGAGCAAAGTTTAGTGAATTATACACTCAAATTAAGGCATGTAAATTATTTCAGGCATAATTGGTATGTATCTTTTAATGCTTATTATAGTTTCAACTAGTTTCATACGTAAGTGGTGTTGACACATTAAAAATAATACGTTCCCAATATGCCAACTTTAAAACAGATAAACATAACACTTTCACATTTCTTCATTCACTTCAACTGAATATATCAGCATGTACGTATGTTATTTTAATACGATCAGGTATCTGTCGTCGGTGTCACATATATTAAAGGTTTTATTGTAAAAAAAAGTATTCATGTAGCCTCAAAAGCTATTTGAAGCCCTCGTCCAGCGAAGAACTACAGCTCACATACTACGGAAAACCACAGACTACTTTTTTTTTTCACGTAGCACCATCTGGTAAATGTTTATGTTTCTGCGTGATTAAAATTCAAAGTATTCTTTCAAAGGTTTGCGTAGCAAGTACTACAAACAAACCTGTCTTAATAATATGAATATCTAATCGAGCTCTGCGTTATCTCTACCAGCAAGGCATGGGACTCTTCGAATAGTCTACGACGCAGTCGCCACAATATGCTTATTAAAAAAATTGAGATTTATTATTTAAGTGTTTTCAGTAGTTTAATTTGAAAATGTGCCATGTTCTGCACAGCAAAAATACATAATTTGAAACATGACAAAACCTTCCGAGTATAATATCAACATATATATTTAAATAGTGGACGATATATTAACCCAGCTGTCTTCCGTATAGCTAAGTCCTGGCTAACGATTTAGCAAAAACATTCTATAATTTAATTTTTCTTTTTATAATCTTGTTATGCCTTCGGACATTTAATATTGATTCTTATAGAGATAGGTGTTTATGAATTAACTAACGCCAGTAATTTTTAAATGTTATTTTAGTTTCAGTAATAACAAAAAACTTAATACATGTTATGTTTTTTAGTGTGTAAAATCACATACGCTTTTTGCTTTTTAATAACATGGTTTTATTAATGAATTATACTTTATTAGAACAGTTCCTGACATGAGCATTCAGTCCGGTTATCACATCGACTCTGTGCGCATACTGCTTCCGTGGTAGCGTAGGAACAGCGTGACTTTACGTGACGGTCCTATTATTTTATTCCTGGAAAGACGTACCAAAGTTTGCTGTATAATCATTCAGTGTCAATATTATAAGTAGATTTTGTAATAAAGCAGTGCGGTCATCATTAGTTAAGTTGTGGGGGTCGAGAACACTATTTGAATTGCATGTTATGATTTTTGAAAATACTTATTTGATTTGTTTTTTCTTTTCGTTGGACAGATACAGTAAATACACGTAAACTTTCCAAAATAAACAAATATTTGTAACCCATTGTAGTTCACGCAGGCGGAAGACTTAAGTACTAGACTACATCAACTGTGATAAACCGATCATTAATTATTTACAACTTTGCTTATAAGTTTTTCTTTCAGTTACTAAATACAGATATGCATGAATGATTAAGGAGTTCTGTCGTACGCAGACGGGGCCAAGTAAAATGTCTTCCGCTGTTCTAAAACCTTGCAACAGTCCATAGGCCTCTCGAGGACTTAGGTAGCAAGCGTGGTTGTGAAGAATAACAGTAAACAATGCATTCCCGTTTCCGCGGACAAGTGTAGCTGTCTCTAAGATGCTATCGCGCATTGGCCGCATGCGCCTATTTCAGTGGGCAAAGACATTCCAACGCGATGACTTGCTCTCGGCCAGCAACCCAGCTGAAGGCTACTATTCTGCGTCCTTAACCCTCTGCTATGTCTACGTTAAAAACATTTACGTGTCCAAAGCTATTTGTCGTGTACCGATCCAGTAAACATCCATTTTTTCAGCGCTCAGCATGATGAAACCGCTTCGGGTTCAAACCTGAACACGACTGACAGTGCATCACGCCACGTTCAACAGACCTACTGCTGGATGGCAAGATTACACGAAATGTATATTATGATTCAGCGCGACTATAACTTACCACACAGCACGGTCGTCTGTTAGGAACTGTACAGGTCATTACAGACTGGCTTGACTGCAAGCACGAACTTTCAGTACCTTAGGCAGATGCGCATTACTTCTATCATTGAAAAAATATCATGTAACGTCCTCGTGATCAGTCGGGCTACCTACCACTACTCACATTGTACATTACCAACAGCCTTGTCCGAGTACCCGTGTCACTTCACAATACATATGGTCATGGCTTGTTAATCATAAAAAAGAGAATATTACTCAATTCCTATAAAAAAGTGCATTTATTTTTCCCAATCTTCTCTACTTCTTACCACCCTTCCATAAAATGAACTTATGCAAAATGCCGACAACCTCAAATTTTAAGAAAATTTTTTCATTAGGTTTAAATTCAACTGCGTAACATAATTTTCTTTATCGGAGTTTATCCTTTGCTTTTCCCTATCCCCGGGTGGTGCATTTCCGTATTGTACAATATTTATACTCTTTAAAAATAATAATAAATAATCATAAAACGAATCATAAAATATTTCAATACAAAATAATTTAAAAGTAAGCAAAAATTTACAGACACGAAAAACGGGTGAGGTGTCTATTTCTTAGGATAACTTGATATACTAGCATGTTGTAAAAAACATTTTTTTAAAGTTAGGTGTTGTTATATGAAGTGTATGATAAATCTTATGAATCTAGAAAAGAAAAGGAGACAATTATTTGCATGTTTCGTTATGTGTATAGTTAATTTCTTGTATATCTGAAATTATCTACGCTTTAAATCATAAAATAGATTTTATTTAGAAAATGTTTGTATGTAAATGTGAATGTAAATATTATGTGATTCTGCTGTTTCACAAACACTGACCGATGGAATATCATAAATGTTTATTTTTATTTTATTCGGGTGACACTGTCCCTTATAATAATGTAAAAAACTTGAGCTATACATGTACATTTTTCACATTACTAAAGACACTTTAAATTCAGTACACTATAATTTAAAAACGTAACGTGTACAATATTATATTCTTTTGGCCATTATTTGTTTTATATAGGAAGGAATATGTATGTGTGCCGGACTCTTGAATGTCCGAACAACCTTAACACTTGTGCGACCCCATCCTTCTCCGTCCACATCGAGACGTTAAATGCGACCCAGTGCATCCAACTTCTCAACAACACATTCGTCTACATTCACATCAATAACCTGTCCACATCCAGCCACACGAATCTGGTGATTATTCTGTGGCGTGTGGTTCGCCACATGCATATTTTGTTTGACTTGCTGTGGTTGCAGTGGATGCCAGTGGTTGATTGCCGACTTTGTATTTATGGGAACTTGTTTGTTGGAGTGATATCCGAGAAGAGCCGAAGTACGAGGGACTATTTGCTTGCGCGGAGTGGTGCGGGGTCTGCTGGATTCTCCGAGCCTTCCTACGGCGG
>PNEQ01030926.1:0-28855 GCA_003012365.1 Medauroidea extradentata
TAGACAAAAATAATATCAGCTTTTATACTGTTGGAATGAAATCACCGAACTATTTTAACAATAAAATATTAATGACTATTTAAATATGTTGCCGAGTTTGTTCTTCCTCAATGTTTTAGTAGTGATTGTTTATGAAACAACATAATCGGCAGTGCAAGACTTTACAACATACTATGTTTGTTGTATGCATTATTAAACTGTAAATTTAGAATAAGAAAAATTTCCTTACCTTTTCGAGTCTTAAAATAACAGTAGCGCTAGATGTTGAGAACTAAACTACCACAAAATAGGTCGTTGCTGTTAGATCCGTGCACGTGGTCTGCAAGCCGCGCCCGCGCCGGCCGAGAGGTCTAGCTGTGACGTAGTTCTCCCGCCCCAATGGAAATCCCCCGCGCGTTGCTAGGGGCAACGGCTAACCTCCCATATACACACCTTGAGCCAGACCTGAGAATCGAACCCAGAACCCCTCGTATCCAAGTCGGTCGCTCAACCAACCGAGCTACGGGGGGTCGGCCAGCCAACTGAGCCACGGGGGTTCGTCTATAGAACTTGGCTCGTTGAGGCGACGCGGCATTTGATACGTGCTTCAAGGTCGACCTTACAGCTACGTCGTGAGATATTTTGGTCAGCGCTTAACATCGAGGTCTTAAGCGCTGGTGAGGGATGACATGATGTGAGTATGGAGCAGCGCCGGAATGAATGGGCGGTGGAAACGGGAGATCCCGAGAAAACCCGCCGACCAGCGGCATCGTCCGGCACGATTCCCACATGAGACCGACCCCGCCGGGAATCGAACCCGGATCGCCTTGGTGGGAGGCGAGAGGTCTGACCTCTCGGCCACCGTGGGCCCTTGCAGCTACGTCGTACAAGTGAAATTTTGAATGAATAATGCAACATTGAGAAAGCACTTGCAATGTGTAAAATTTATATAAAAAGAGAGCCAATTATATTTTTCGAAAATTCTTTTCTGTAGTGGTCTAATTTAAGAAATTAAAGTGGAATAATTTTTTGTTCGAAATACTTATTTTTAAAATGTATGCACTGAGAAGTAATTCCTTTAACTTAAAATTACTTTGCTGACAGATTTGTGTATGCTACGTTATAGAAAGAAAACTAGCTTGGCACGTTTACGAATATAACATTTGTAATGCGAGTTCGACTTATTTTTTTGTAGTACTACAATTTTTTCAATACTGAGACATCAACCGCTACAAAAAGAGATAAAATTTAAAAATTATGATTTCTTGATCAGATCTTCCCAAATAAATTTTCGTGACACTGTAGTTATTCACAGTAGTCTTACGAACGAATGTGTCAGATTTTTTTGTTAAGCTAGGAGACAATATTTGTTAATTTATTAAGAGATTAATGCCAAGCTTTATATTAAAGAGACGTTTCTGTTTATGAATGGCATTTTTGTAATAGTGTAAATTGCAAAATAAAAAAAACTAATATATGGACGTAAAAATATTTTTTGCGCCCATTAAATTGTAGTAAGATGGTACCTCCCACCATACTGGCTTTACAGACTAATTGAAAACACATTTTTGACTCACACCTTCAAAAGTTATCACCACGCAAAATTAGTATACTTCGTGTGTGATGTATATGCATATAAAATAAATTATACATGTATATATAAAATATATACAGGCTGCCATGTAATTCGCGGGTGCGGACTGCACCACGCGAATAAGTGACTAAAAATTGACCGGAAAATATATTTCGGTTAAAAAGTCGCCAGGTCTTAAGTTTACGAGATAGATCCAAAATGCCAGTGAGTGGGAATGATGGGTCGGTTGTTCGTATTGCCATGTCATTTCGCTCGTAAACTAAGGGTCTGGAGACTTTTTGCCAAAGAGTATTTTATACTCAGTTTAGTTACTAGGATAGGCAATTCGTAAAGAAATTATTATCACATACCTATTAGTAATTATAGCTACCCCCAACAAAACGTGATATTACGTACATAGGAGGGAGTAGCGTCTGTCTGTAGACAAGAATGTGATTGGGGTAATGTTGATTATGTAATCGATTATGGAAAATCAAATGCCGCGTATAAACTGAACAATTTGGCGGTTTTTGTCATAAACTTTTGCTAAAGTTATGTTTAAAGTGAGAGGAATTTTACTAAACAATATTGTAAACTTTTGGCCGATGTCATCTTACAAGCCCTCATTCCCAATACTTTTGCGATACTTATATTTTAAACCGAAACGAGACCAGATGTCAGAAATTTATCTTCCCGTAATGGGAACCACACATACGTTAGAAACGCACAACTTAGAACTGCCATATAATAGAATACACAATCAAAACCACATACATTAGAAATTTCACATGTTATAACAATCACGTGGTAGAAACACATAATATAGAACAAACATTTGTTAGAAACACAGATGACAGAAACGTCTTATGTAAGAAACACAGATGTTAGAACACCCATATAGTAGAATCAAAGATGTTAGAACAAATATAGGACAGAAACACACAACTTTGAACAACACATTTTAGAACCACATACTTTAGAAACGTTGTACAACAGAATTTCACATGTTAGAACCAATACACAGCAGAAACACACATGTTAGAACAAACGTACAACAGAAACACACAACTTAGAACCACGTATCTTAGAACAATGTACGTTAGAAACGTCGCACAACAGAAATTCACATCTTAGAACTATTAAACAATATAATCAGAGATGTTACAACAAATTTATGATAGAAACACACAACTTAGAACCACATAATGCAGAACCATGTACATTAGAAACGTCGTACAGCAGAAATTCATATGTTAGAACCAACATACAGCCGAAACACAGACGGCAGAACAAACGTATGACAGAAACACACAACTTAGAACCACATAATGCAGAACAATGTATGTTACAAACGTTTTACAACAGAATCTTACATGTTAGAACCAATATACACCCGAACCACTGATGAGAGAACAAACACATGACAGAAACACACAACTTAGAACCACGTATTGCAGAACAATGTACGGTAGAAACGTTTTACTGTAGAAAATCACATTTTAGAACTATTAAACAAGAGAATCAGAGATGTTAGAAGAAACGCATGACAGAAACACACAACTTAGGACCACGGAAAATAGACATGTTCAAGAGAAGAAAAATATTAGTGAGATACAATCATTCTGAACTGACTGTAGCATTTTCGACGACACTGCCGTCTAGTTGTTTTGTGAGCAGTGTTTCTGTGTTGTTTAAGGCGTATTGTGTAGATAGCGCCAAATTAAGGATTTTTGCGCCACAGTGCTCTTTCTCCTCATCATCGAAACATTACGTGAACATCATCGCGTTTCTTTCTTTAACCAGAACGTGGGGGTGTAACAAAACTAGGCCCTATACTGTGATGTCAACCCTCAGATTCTTCCGTGACACCATTGTACAACTGGACGCTTAGTTAATAAAGAGCGTGTTGTTTCCTTTTGTTTTCTAGTTGTTTGATGAACTGTGTTGTCCGCAACTCAGTCAATCTCTTTGAAGTACCTGCGACTTAAACTGCATGCTTCAATAAAGTGGCTGCTGTTTTTGTTTGCGATCTCCTCAATTATGGTTTTTGACAGTTTCATTATTATTTATAAATAACTTTTTTTGTATCGCGTTGCTATGACTCGAGTTTGTTTTGGTGATAATGTACTTAACATGAACGTTCTGAAGCCAGTACTAACCCATACATTTCCAGAAGTAAAGAATCGCCTCCTAACATAAAAGTTGGTTCAGCCGTCCAATTATTCCTGTAGCCTAATTATTTCAACATACAAAATTTTAGAAAACATTTTTTTGGATGCTACTTTCTTTGCTCTAAACGTGGCTGTCCCTTAAATAGAAACCTTCATATTAAAATTCTACATACCTGCAACCGCCTCTAGGGTGGCATTACATTGATAATAGCTAGGAGTGTGTTTTGCGGAGAACGTTTCTTGTCTTACGTATTTTTGTCTTACCACATTTTTATATAGATTCCTAAGAAATTCCTTATAACACAGCTATTTATTCACCATAGCTCGCAGATCAATTGCTAGCCATACAAATTTTGAAAAGTGACTTGCACAATTTTTATACCTAACTTTAATTAAGATCTGAACTATTCAGTATTCAGCTGGAGTTTAAGTGTGTTGACATTATCAATATCGTCAAAAATTCTTTATCAAAGTATATATTCAATTTTCGGCTGCTTTTCTCATGTTTAAATGCAAAACTCACCTAAGATATTCTATATGATGTACCAATAATGATGTACTTATACAGGGTGTAAATGAAAGTATGTTACAAACTTCGTGTGGTGATTCCTTGTCGAAAATGAAGTACAGTTACGTAAGACGACTTTTCACTTAGCAAACTTCGTAAGATAGCAATACACCTTCGAAAAACGAATTTAAAACTAGTTTAATGGTACAAAATCGTAAACAACACAACATTAAATCATAATTCGCCGGATACTGTGTTCTGCAAACACTTATCGACAGTCCGTGAAGAATGTGTTTCGAATAACTTACACCGTCATCAAAATAATGGGGGTGGTCACCCCCTTTCCGGCTTAGACGTTGGTGCCATCAGATTTTATGGACATGCAATGCTATAATTTGTATCAAGAGTCCCCGATGAACAAAAAAGGTCGTCTTGTAGTTACACTGTAAAGTGAAGCATGTCCGAGAAAATGGCCTAAATACAGTACGTAGAGTTAGTGGGCTGACACTTAGGCAACACATAATACACAAAATGATACGGTACTGAAAACAAGTGTAGCAAATACTTCACTGTAATTAAAACGTTCACAGCCGCATAAGTGATACACGTGTACAGTCCTACTAAGGTATCATTGACTATGCCCGCCCAAATGTTGACCGAAAACCTCTCTTGGTGGAATCGCACAACCCTCGCATGTGGGTTTTCTTCAGCCCACACATGGCTGTTGTGAGCATGTACACACCATGACGTGTGAAAGACGCTTCGTCTGTAAAGAGAACATACCTGGGAAACTCTGGGTCACGAGCTGTCTGCTGCAAAAACCATGCACACAAATCATGTCTGGGTTGATAGTCACGTGGCAGTAATGCTTGCTCCCTACATGCGCGATAGAGGCGTAGCTGCTGCTCATGCAAGACATTCCACACTGTCATGTGTGATGCACCCACCGCATTTGCAATAACACGGGTACTTGTTGACGGTTGATCCTCTACTCGGGCGAGAACTTCCACTTCAAATCGTGGTGTCCGCATTGTTGCATGAACACCACAGTTCCGGAAATGTAGCAGGAGAGTACCTGTATCTCGAAGACGCTGAACGATTCGTGCAAAAATAGTATGTGCTGGGTGCCATCTGTGTGGAAATATTTCACGATACATTCGTGCAGCTAACCTGCCACTGCACTTAGCTTCACCATAAACCAATACCATATCGGTAAACTCAGCATGCCCGTACCTTTCCATGTTCACTGTCTCACGGACGTTTGGTTTTGATTGCAACCCAGTTATTGTGAATAGTATAACGAGCCTACATATCCCGGCACGTCAGAGTGTACCTCGTCGCAGTCTAATGGGTACTCCGACATGCGTTACACGCTAAACGGAGGAGGACGTGGGGAGTGTGCATGTATCAGGGCCAAGCCTCAGACAACTTACTCTTTACAGAGTACAGAACACAAAACCGTCTGTTCATCACGGAGGGCATGATATTGGAAAACCTCAATGGTGACTGGCATACGTAGAATTGTGCGCTCCAATGTTTACCCTTCTTACATTACACGCATACTAATTTGTGTACATTACATTGTTCACTTCATTTGGTTTCGTGCTACTACTGTGCAGAATAATTACACGTGTGCAGTACATTTCAATATCTCCGCAACATTTACTAACAAATTCGTTCTGCTACACCAGCCATCTATCAGTAACTGTTCGTAGCACACACAACGTCGCCCATGACGCGTTGTAGGTTTACAAACTAGCGTGGGGTACTCGTTTGTTACTAACTACCGCGTCGTTCAGCCACACCACCTGTGTAGTACACGTTGCCTACGTGGCAGTCCCCTAACACTGTCTTGCCCGTTTTCTTGTAAATGTTTCACTTTACAGTGTAACAACAAGACTCTTGATACAAATTATAGCATTGCATGTCCATAAAATCTGATGGCACCAACGTCTAAGCCGGAAAGGGGGTGACCACCCCCATTATTTTGATGACGGTGTAAGTTATTCGAAACACATTCTTCACGGACTGTCGATAAGTGTTTGCAGAACACAGTATCCGGCGAATTATGATTTAATGTTATGTTGTTTACGATTTTGTACCAATAAACTAGTTTTGAATTAGTTTTTCGAAGGCGTATTGCTCCCTTGCGAAGTTTGCTAAGCGAAAAGTCGTCTTACGTAACTGTACTTCATTTTCGACAAGGAATCACCACACGAAGTTTGTAACATACTTTCATTTACACCCTGTATATTGGCATCCATTTATTTTATTTATTATATGAAGGTTTCACTTTTGCTGTTGACGTATATAGTTTGAGCGCTTTATAAGTTGAAATTTTGTTGTATCTCAGACAAATCTCACGACGTAGGCATATCAAAAACACCTCAATAATATCGTGCGACAGGTTTAAGATGATTTTTGTGAGGGGGTGGGATACGGAGGGGTAAGAGGCAAGCTGACTTGTGCAGTATTTTATTTGCTGCTGAGATAACTAGTTAGTGATAGGCGAAATGAAACGCCTACGGAATCTCACAACGCGGTGATCTTAATAGTTTTAACATAAACGGAGCGTTAATCAGTAAGATTGATAGTAGTTATATTGATGTTAGTTTTTAAACACATGAAGAAATGTATTGTGCAAGTTACATTATAATTACCATTTTATTTAAGTCCATAATAAACTTCCTTTTACAAATTTCAATTTGAAAAATCCCTAAATACCACACACAAGGTTACAAAAACTGTCCTATACACAATTCTGATTTAATGTAATTAATATCTATGTTCTTGTTTGGACCATATGTCAGTGATCATGTCTTTATTCTGAAAGCTTTGAATCGAAAATTCGCGACAATCATGGTTTGAATGTTTTACACTGGAGAAGTCATTATTAATCTGTTTTCTATTTTGCAGATTATACTTGAGAGGAAATAGAATGTAAAAAAAACTTTCATAAAATACATTTGCAGGAATTAATACTTGCGTTGTGACTGAATTCTTTAACCACTGGGATAATTGCAATTTACAATGTTGCACTCTTCTTGTTCACAACCGCCGGGAATTAGAATACAAGAGAAATAGATAAAACTTAATTATATATTGATTCGTGTTGACAAAGAGATAATGTATTGGAAATGATAACATATTACAATAGATTTCAATTGAATCTGATGTATGTCGTTGTACACTTCAGTATTATTTGTGATATCATGTATGTTGTTACCACTGACTTTTTTTCGCATAAGGGTTCTGTTTCGTTTTTGCCTCTGTAATTGTGAAACGCTTAGTTTCGACAAGTGTCAAAAAGTTGCAAATATTATACCGTGCAGTAAATTCTATAATAGTAAATATTATTTTGTTGTTGTAAATAATGTGATCTGTCCATTGTAAGATTAAACGCCTATTACTTAGTTACGCCTTAAATAAATGATACATTTATAAACCATGTCTGAATGAGAGCTGTATGTTTAAAATAATGAACATTTCGATCGTAAATTTCCATTTCTTTATGAATTATTTGGAACGAAAGGGCTTCAATATGTCATACTGAAATACATTTTGTAAACGTTTATGTTCTACATGTGGTAATTAAATAGATTTTTTCAAGGAAAAAAATTATATACTATTGAAAATTTAAAAAAAAAAATTACATATTAGTTTTGCAGCAGCTGTTGTAAGGCGTAAAAATAAATTTGATTATCTTGTTAGCTTAAAGAGAGAGGAATGCTGATTCATGCTCCGTTTCTAAACCTAGTTTTCGAAAACCATACAGACATGCAAATTTCGCGTTATCTTTTGGCAGTAGATCAGCCTTCAGACTGCTGAAGGATCACTACACCTCTCCCGTTGGCCGACAATACAGTGACCTGCCGAAGAGAATACTTCTGTCCCTAAATCTAAATGACACATGTTAGAGCGGTCAACCACTTAATTGGTCATCACACACGTAATAAATATCATTTTAAAGCCCGTCGCCAAAGTAACCACAGATTGTGCTCGGATATGTACAGGGCAGGAGATTCTAGTTTATCACAAAATAATAACGCGAATGCTGTAGTTTCGTTCCAATTATATGTTCATCGGGATAAATTGAGCACTTCTGAAGTTTTTTTTCATTTAACATTATTTATAGTTTCCAGCCACTTTTCTGTACAATATAAACAAAGCTACCTAATTCATACTACGCTGAAAAGTTTACATTTTAGGTCACCATAAATAATATTTTTTATTTATTATTTTAGACATTATGGTCCTCGAATGTGCTCGCTTTATACCGAACTACCAAAACTAATGCTTTTTATGAAGTAATGTAAGTGCTATTTTGTATGTTTAAAATAATGAACATTTCGATCGTAAATTTCCATTTCTTTAAGAATTATTTGGAACAAAAGGGCTTCAATATGTCATGCTGAAATACATTTCGTAAACATTTATTTTCTAAATCAGTGAATGTGTTTCAGAAATAGGGAAGGAAAATAAGTAATTCATTCATAAGTTAAGGTATCGTTCCGAAAGCAATGCTAGAGTTTGAAGAGTAAAAATATTATATTATATTTTTAAAAGTTTAGTTTCAACATAAAAATCATAACATTGTAATTTAAATAGATAACGCATTACATTGAGGGCTGTATTTTAATAGGTACATCATGTTGCACTGGGTGCCTTCATTAATTCTCATTATTCTCCTACTATCGCTTATAGGTGAAATATACCTTCAAATTTAAATTAATAGGAATTACCTATTTTCATGTGTTTCTTCATTTAACTTAGTATAGAGATATAGAAAATAAAAATTAATCAGTCTGTTGTAATTCTTCTAATAAAGATACTTTGTATTATGCAGTTTTGGATAGTAGACCTCCCCCTTTAAAAGTGGAACATTTATCTTACTAAATATTTAGGTTTTACACTGTATTTTTGTAGTCTTTGTTATTATATGTGTGCATGTATTGTTGGTTTCCTGCAATATATACTAGGTTAATGTTATATTAAATGTTCTAACTATTCAAAAGTTCACTGAAAAAAAAGTTTTATAACCACCACAAAATATTTAGATCGTTACGGAAGTCACAATTTTTTTTTGTGGAGACCCAAAAATAAATGTTGCCGTCAGTAAATATTTCTAGTTTCTACAAATAAAACAACTACAAACAAATTTGGTGTGGTCCATTTTAACAAAATATTACATGAACACTACAAAACCATTTTATCTATTTATTTTATTTTCATTATCTTCCACTTTACGCACACATGTGTACATACTATTCGATAGAAGCTGAAGGAGAGGAATTTTAATTTTAAAATAATATATGTTAAATACATTATATATTTGTTTTAAAAGAAAGTATGTAAAAGGTGTTATAAAAATTTTACGTTTTAGTGTCTGTTTTGTAGATTTATTCTCTTATTCTCATTCGTATGATATTCCGAATTACATATAAGTATTGAACGTACTCTTCTTTAGTCATATGTATATGTTCTAAAAAAGTAATGTTAACGCATTTTGATGCCATCATAATATTTATTCAGTGTGTTGATAATAGACTCTAGTGTGTATGTTACATAACAGCAGTTAAAATATGTAAGTAGCTACATTTGGAATTTTTAAAATTAAATTATCAGCTGGTAGGGCCTAAGTAGCCTTGGTTAGGGCCTACAGTAAAATTTACAAAACTATTTCCAACAAACATTTTGTGCGCGTATTACATACACACAATTTTAACATGGTATAATTTAGGGTATAATCAATACAACATTTAATACATACTGAAAACATACCACCCAAATTAAATACTTGTAATCATAAAACTGCATTCGTTTGACAGATGTGCAAAATTTGTTTTTGAAATCAATGAAAAATTTTCAGAAACCGTTATTCAAATTATATATATTTGATTAACTAACAAATTCTTCGGTTCCAAGTATAACGTTGCCAACAACACTAGTTTAGTATTAGTAATATATTTTCGAAAAGTTATTAATACAAAACTTTAAACAGGCTCTGTCAATTTAAAACACACTCTCAAATAAATCAATCAAATGTTTTGCACCAGTTTTATCAAGGAAATTCTTATATGGATTAACTGAATGAATTTACCACAGTAAAACATGTAACAATAGGTATAGGACATATTCCATATAATTACCATGTCTGCACTAACTAAACGAATTTCACACGCGTACAAATACAAAGAAAAGGGTAGCCACAATCATGGGCGTCGCAAGTACATATTTTTTTGGGGTATTGAAATTTATTTAATTGTTGAGGAACACCCATCAACAAATGATAGCGGGGGGGGGGGGGGTGGCGGTGTCCTCCCCCGGGAAATGCGTTCCAAGATGCAAAATGGTGCTATTTAAGCATTTCACATTCCTAAAATATTCTAATTATAAAACTGGTTGAAATAGTTATTTTCTTTATTAGAAATTTTATTTAGGTGAACAGATTTACAAAAAAAAAACAATAAACATAGGTACATGTTGGAGCCCTATACACACCACAAAATAATTAATTTAAATACCAGTAGAAACCTGAATGTTAACTTACAAGCTGCAGTAGCAGTAAGAATGTTCGACACAATATAAATAATTAACTTTAAAAAACTTTTATTCACTGTCATTATAGTATCTTGCCTGATCACACTAATATATGTATATATATATATATATATATATATATATATATATATATATATATATATATATATATATATATATTTCGAAACCTGCCAAAATTCTGAGTAAAAAATTCACCGAATTTAAGCAAATGAACATGAATAAAGAATATCTTTAAAGTTTGTCAATCATTATTACATTTCGCGTTGGCATAGTACAGAATCTGCCCACAGTGAAATAATGACGTAATGGAGGGAACCACACAAAACTGGAAAAAATATTTTAGCCTAACATTAATTAAAAAATATTACTAAGCTATGCATCTACAGATGTTTAGTAATATCACACAAAAATAAAGAAAAAATATTTCTTTGTTGGGTGTAAGCTCTTTCGAATAATATAGTCCGTTCTCGGTAAAGTGGTTAGCACTTGAGGTACCTCTATTTTTGTCACTGTACACTTAGTAAGACATTACAACACAAAATTACTTACCTAATTCTCTACTAACTTTACTGGAAGCAAATAACCGAGCATTCGTATGAGAAATGTTACGTAATATTTTAATTCAAAAGTGCTAATTTTATCACGAATGGACTACATACGCTAATATGTGCAGCAAATGGGTTTCACCTAAAATTTTTAAGTTATTAAAGAACAGGATTTGTCAATTAGGTTATTGACAAATAAAAATATATCAGTGATCACCTAATTAGTATGTTTCATGCTACTACGAAACTCAATATAGGGGCTATTACTTAGCTTATGGTAAAAACTATAGTAGATGATTCCTTATCAAAAAAATTTGTAAGGGAGACATTTACCCCTGAAAAATGAATTTTGAAATTGTATTTTTGGAAATTGTTGGAAACACCGCTGTATTAACTATCAATTCTGTGCACAATTATAAGTGTAACAGAGATCTTCGACCAAATTCAGAAACTGCTCTATAATACCTGGCATGTAGGCAAAAACTGCTAAACCCGCAATGTAATTGCATACAGTATGTTTGTAAATGCATTTTGCACTTCGAAAAATAAATCCTGTGCTACAGTTCTTTAGAACTGTCACATCTATTAACCAAGTAAACCGCAAATACCATACACTGGCATGCCTATCATACACCATAATTGGTATGTTTCATGTGTGAATTTCTTTGCCACAGAAATTCGTGTGCTAGCAATGCTATTACAGCATCTGATTATTTTTTAAGATTTATTTCTTGTAAATGGTGAATTATATCAATTTTCAAAAAGAGGACTATTTACGTTTCTTGGTATGTATTGCTCAGAAAATTAACATGAAATGTTTACCACAGAAGTTCCACTCAAAGAGAGGGTGTCATATGCATGAAGGGGAGTGTTCTAAAGAGCGGATTCTTGATGCGTTGAAGATCTCAATAGCACTAAACAATGTACACAGAACTGAATTTTAACTCATCGTTATTTCCAATATTTTGCAAAAATACAAATTAAGATAAAAATTCCAAGATTGAATTCTGCTGTGCAAATTACAGTAGGCAAAAATTTCATTGTGAAACCATACACCACTTGTGGAAAAGATCACGTCCTAAAGTTTGTAATATAAGTTAAGAAACAACCTGTATATATTGAAGGAGATGTAATGAAAATACCTATTATTGGGGAGGACGTGTCCCCCTCGACACCTGTGGTTGTGACGCCCGTAGCAACAATAGTTCTCAACTTACCATAAATGTTTATGCTGTAATTTCATGTATAATCGAGCAAGCCAAACTGTTGCAATTTATTTTCTTATCTGACTCTGGTTACTCGTAACACGTTTTTACATCTATAACGTGAACTAATTTGATGGTTAATCTAAGTTACGTGGTAATCAACTGTGCTACTGTCCTTAGTTCGGTGAACAGACGTAGGTACACTTGTAACAGTCATCTACATCGCTTGGCACTGGAAGGTACTTAAAGAGTTCTCCAACATCTTTAGTTTTCTTGATTTAAAATTTTCTTTAAGGTACAATATCTTAGAGAGATTCGAGCGAACTGTACCAATTTTGACCCTTTTAAAAACTGAACAAAATTTCTCTCTCCAATCATAAATTGTGCAAATGGAAGCATTAAATGGTATATTGGAACCATTTGCGTAAGTCATTATATTCTGCTGTTATATTTCGAGTGGAGTGGGGTATTACACCGTATTTGTGCAACAGTTTTGTAGTCTTTCACTGTCCAGTCATTCTCGCATATCAACATTCTTTCGTGTTCTTTAAATACATTATAATACTCTATGGGAACTACTACTATACATTGCTAACCGCGCAAATCTTATTCCTTTCCCTACGCCCAAATTCTGATCTGGGGGGAAGGTGAAAGGGGAGACGCGACGGGTGTGAATCAAATCCGCGACACGGCATTTGCATGCACTATATCGTAGAGCTTGCGCGCGGAAGTCAACTCCGTTTCCCCTACTGTATTGCTTGACTGAAGCCCTGCGTCTGCGCCGCATAGTCAGGCCGGGCGTGCTGGGTTGCCACGGGAGAAGCTCGTATAATGTTAACATGTTATCAAAGGATGCAGGGAAGATTTCTATTTCACAGCGGCATACCTTGCCGTGGCTCATAAAATGTATACGGTAAATTTGTTAATGGTACTTATGAAACACAAAGCATAAATCAGCCAACTAATTTTTTCAAAGGACAAAAATGAAAGGGCAGATTTTCATACAGCTACTCACATTCTTCATTTACAGTATACTGTTAGATACACTGAGTTTTTTAAATTTATTGTCTTACACTGTACGCGTAAAGCCAACATTTCTTCACCAGCGACGATATACTTAATTTATTACTACAAAGACGATTTCAAATCAAGGAGGTAAAAGAACGTGATTACCTACTTTTTTCTTGTTTAACGCGCACAATCGATGAAGAGCGTTTAATAGTTTAGTAACTATATGTTTTTCCGTAACACTCTGCAACGCATTTCGCTGACTGGGAAGTTGCGGCCCATAAATTTAATTTCTGTAGTTTTGTAGGAGTTAATTTTTTTTAACAAGTACGGAAAACTCTTAGTCTCATAGTTGTTATCCATTGCAAAAGGAACGGGTGTTCTCTTTTCTGATATAAGATATTCATAGGAAAACGTATTCAACAAAGGGCCTGCATATAATTTGAGGGCTTTCGAGGCATTACATACGCCCGGCAGTCGCACTCGCTGTTCAATAAGTACGAAAAATTATAACAATTTTTGTCTTCAGAAAAATTTAAGCAACACAATTAAAACGATTTTTAACAAGATGGTCAGAACGACTTTACAATATCGGTTTAATTTTTTTTAAATTGATTACATAATTCAAGAACTACTGTAAAATTATGGAAATCATTAATTTGACAGGACGATTTCTTTGACCCAACAAAAATGTTTTCTTCGAAGACAAATATACATATTACGTTTACAAACTCATTTTATTAGGTCAATTTAATCTTCCTGAGTCAGTTTTCATACATTCAACCGAATTTCAGCTTTCGGAAACATAAGTTTGGTAGTTTGGAAACAAAGGTTTCAGTGGCATGTTTACACAAATTTGTGAAACTTGGGTTTTGAGTACCACTGGTCCGCCACCTTCCGATGGTGGTAAATACTGAGAGTTGAAATATAACGTATTGGGAAATGAAAGGTAATACACATTTAGTAAGATTTACTATGTAACATTAAGTTAAATGTTAACTTAACCGTGGTGTATTAATATCATTTTGTATAAAACTCTTTGAAAGGTAAATATTAATAGGCGTGTCATTATAGTGAGATGTTCTTGAGCAATAAAGTTGATATGTACGCTGTTTTTGCTGTCCAAATTGCAGTCTCAATATGATCACTACAAAACAAGAAACCTCGGATTGGTCAACCTTTTAGGGTCCCCATAAATTTTCAGTTATTATTCGTGTAACTCATGCCAATTTTTGGCTATATACATACTTTAACAACAAACGTAAAATAACTTATTTGTTTTAAATTTTTGGTCTGTAGAAGTTCTTATGATAGAAAGAAAGAAACGTTACAAAGAAAATTATTGTCTAAGGTGAAAATATATATTTGCCAAAGTTCATTCAATAAATCTGTTTGTAACCTAATAAATTTTTCTTGTATTATTTCATTCTGCATTACACAATTTTCGTAAAAGTATGAATGTTAAGAACTAAACTCTTATTTTAGTAGATATTAGAGACCATTATATGACTGCCTATTGTCGTTGTTTTGGATCTGTGGCCATCCTCGAGAGCTAACCTATAATTCCGTTTCAATTATTCTGTATGGCCAAGTAATAAATAATTATATGGTTATTAATTTAATCCAATATTTTAAGACTTAATGTTTCATGAAAGCAACGCATTAGGACAGTACGTAACTAAATATAATGGATAGAATACTGGTAATGACAAGAACATATTGAACCTTCCACCACGAATTCAGAAGTTAAATTACAGATAGGCTAATTACTAACAAGAATATATTTTATAAAAATATTAGCATTACCTTTCCTCTGTTTTCTTCGGTTTTGTAATATGTTTTCTTGTCCATTGTCTTGATTTCCAAAATAGAAAACACTTCCTCAATGTTAGAGTAACCTCCACCATTTGATACGAATCCCCACACTACAGCATCTCACAGAATTAATACTTTGCATACTCTCTTGGATAGAGTCTCTTCTGGTTCGTCGGTTAAGGATACGAGTTTTCTTTTCGTGCCAACTATTCTAGCAGAATCAATTATTGTTTTGCTGGGCTGATTCGTAGCAGACATAGAGACGTCACTACTATTTTTATAAACTTTGTTTTCCTCTGGTTCACTTGTTACACGCCTCTTCTCTAAACAGTACGGACACTGAAAATTTAATTGCCAGAAACAGCCAGATTCTTTGGATGAAATGAGCTGAAACCATCCACTTGAATTTTTCAAGCACCTATAACGATGTTTTTCTGAACTGTGTTTACTCTTAACAAAATGTTTTCCATCTACTATAAACCGGCCACTAATTAGGTTCAGATTTGTATCTTTGTCTGCGTCTGGGTATGCATGTTCTATTACCAAAGGAGGCAAATATTGACCATAGATTACATTTGGCAGGCCGATTTGCGGCTGAGTCAAATTGCTCTTTTCCCTGAAAATAAATGACGAAATTTTTGTTTACGTAAATATTCGTAAATTAGCCACAAAGGCATGTAAAGAGTTCTATTACTGAGGTTTAAAAATATCTTAGTGTATATATTTTTTACCATAGTTCATTATGAAACATTAAAAATAGCTTCCAATTGTCAATTGTTACTCATTTATCTCTGAAAGCTAGTACTGTGTATCGGAAATATATAACTCTATGTACGGAAATATTATATTTGAACAATTAATATAGAAACTCTTTTCTGGAAAGCATCAGTGTTTTATCAGGTCACGGTAGTGCAGTTCCTAAGTGCTAACTTCTCACCAAGTAGATCAGGATTCGGTTGGGAAATAGTTCCGGGACAATGCCGCATGTTAGGGGGGTAGTCGTAAATTTATGAGTCCCGGAAAGTTCCAACACCACTATTCGACAGTAAGATAAGAATTTGATACTTTACAGACAGGGTTCAGGTATAAATTTAGGTTTTGGCGCTCTTATAGCGACAGAAAGTTAAAAAATGAGGGTACGGGGCGAAAGGGTCAGGGATAGTGGAACGGACACTTCCGACGTGGTGGCTGAAGACGGTGGAATGCAGCCATACAAAACAATTATTTGTAATTTTACAAAATAATTTGTTTTTAAAATAACATGCGACTATTATCTACGGTCTCGTCGCGCAGTATCCACAATTTTTTGAAAATTAAATTTTACATCCTAAACGAGAATCGATACAAGAAATCGTTCAACTGATTTATTACTAATGTTATGTACTGTAATGTCTATTTTTTCCCGTGAAGAGACAGTACACTTTCAGATAATTATTTAATCACTTAAAATACGATCGATTAGATAGTTAGCGAAAACCATTCCGGTTTATGAGTTGGAAAAATTCAGCTACATAATAAATAACTTAGGCTATGTAAAAAACAGCTGAAAGATTTGATATCGACTCCGTTTATGTTTTAAATAATAATTATCTCAAATTCCATACAAACTCTGTGACTAGGCCTTCGCACATTACAGCTGATGACATGAAAAGAATACTGACATTTTTAATTGACGAGAAGCCTAAATAATAATAATAACTTGGTGTTAGTAACCACATTACACATGTAATATTTAAGGTTTTGCCAAACGCATATAATGTAATATTTTTTAGAACTATTCTACGAAATATCAGATTGTTATGCACAATTGCTATTCACTGTATTAAAAGTTAACAAGCTCTCTAGAAAGCACATCACTAAAGTACTATGTTAATAAAAAATTAAATGTTAAGAATTGCAATAGCACAAATTTTACTTGCATAATTATTTTACTATTATGAAATGTTTTACACGTGACATTTACGTAACTGTAACCACTTTTGCAATGTACTCAAAATGCAACTGAAACAATGTGTTTGACTAAGCAGTTAAATCGTTGATAGTTTTTCTCGTTTACGGATAGCCTTAAATCAAATGTTTGAATTGCTATCCTTTTAAATAACAAATAGTTTACAAAAACTTATCATATATATAGTCTTCGTAATTCTTGAATCTTTTCTATGGTTTTACTTCACGTGTTTGCGTACCATCTCTCGCAATGTAGAACCATAGAGCTTCACAAACATAAGGTATTACCCATGCGGTATTTGTTTTTAACCTGTTTCAGGTATATTATATTATGAAGATCACTTGCTGAACCCCCTTTCACATTCAGCTAAAATACATGGTAGTCTACCAGTTTTACGCAGTTGAACAAAATATTCAAGTCCGGAAACACGAGAACTGTCTTCGAGATTGGTATGGTACCAAATCTTTTTCGAGAGTTAAATCGAACTTTAGACACAGATGCGCAATTAAAAAATTTTTCTGAATCTGGTAAATTTTTCCGAAAACATCACAACTTACGTTAAATTGAAAACATGGAGGTTGCAATTTGTTATAAAGACGGAAAAGCTGTGTGGGAGCGGCGTTCCAGCACACTGATGTACTACACGCCAGCTGCAGGTCGGCGGGTTTTTACTGGAGATATTCGTTTCCTCAGCCTTTGAATTTCCAGCGCTGATCTATATTTCACTACGGTACCTGTTTCACCCTAATTAACTCTCAGGACGCAAGGGTTTCTTTTCAGATGTTGCGGCTTTTTGCCGTGCCATCGAAACCTCTGAATTCTCGATATTGCTACTTTGCCTGTGATCGTAAGGTATTTCATGAGCATTTGTTTACTAAGACGAAATAAAACGTTTCAGCGGTTAGAATGATAACGATTACCATACACATATAAGTAAGCAGGGTTTGTCTCGGAGTGGACGTGAGAGAGGTTGTGAGGGAGGGGGTGATTCACATTTTTATACTTGGAAAATCTTCTGGAGGGGGATATATATATTTGCAGCTAGTAACCCTAACGTGTGACAGAATACATCAACAGTATCTTGCAAAAATCGTTAACAGATATGCATTACTTATACTTCTGTAGGATATAATAATTCTCAAATATTTTGTTTTAATTTGCATAAAAGGGGGAAGGGGGTGATACATCCGTTTTCTGTTTACGCCCCTGACCGTAAAATGTCACACACAAACAAGTATATATATATATATGCGCACACACATGCATAATATTATAATATATCAGCAACAACCTGTTCGTGATAAGCTAATTTTTAAAATCCTGGGTATCTTTTTTTACGACCCGTGTGTATCTAGCTCTTCCTCAAATGTACAATTATTTGGAAATAATAATAATATGTATTAATGCTTCGGCCAATTGCTGCTGTAAAATGTCAACATCGCAAATATGTACCTGTTATACAAATTAATGAAATTATCCTTTAATATCTGACAACACAATTCAAACATCAAATATTAACAATCATTAAAAAACCACGATCTTGTTTTCTTCATTATGTAAAATTTAGTTAATATATTTAATTTTTCGAAGGCTGATTTCAAAATAAGTTGGTTAAACTGTAAACAGACTGAACAGAGAAGTTTTTCCTTCTTATACATGTTCTTTTTTTTTTTTTTTTGCGAACGTAAAAGAAAATGGTAGAAACCAAACACATTTTGAATAGACGAAAGTCCGACGCACATACTATACTAACATTAACTCCACATTCTTCTGTCCTGTCTAAAAAAGGAACTTGGGGCTATGGATGGCCTCTGTCACACTAGACATGTATGCCAACAATGTCATAAACTAACCTGCTAACAATGATATAAACTAACCAATTACTGGAGTAATGTCACTTTGAAATTCGTAATATTTTACTAATTTTTATTTAACCCTTTCTATGTGCATGGCCTCAAATAATATTAAACGTAGTTCAATAGTGCAGATAAATAACTGAACGTAGAAACTTTACAGATGAATGTGTTAGTATTCATGTGGCATTTATATTTTATTTTATTTTTTTCACGGCAGGAACGCTTTTTAAACGGAAGTCACGGTAGTATGCCTGCAAATTATGTGTCTTATCTTCCACCATAATGTGCGCAAGTGTATAATTTGCAATTTTGTTGTGACATATAATTCGAACTGTGTCTACGCACGGTTTAATGTAAATTAAATCCATAAAACCAGAGTGTTCGTGATGTTACTTATAAAATTTACCTGCGTCATACAGTAAATAACTTCCGTTCAGACTAACGCAAGTTCGTCCTTCGTCACGGAAGTTCTCTTGTCGATGTCAATATTCTTCCACTTATTGCCGTAAAACCTTCTCTTTTTAGCTCTAGATAGCGGAGGCTTCGATTTACATCCCATCGCACAACACAAGTTTCACAAACTCTGTAACTTCCTTTTCATATGCGTTCACAGCCAAGCGAAGCTACCATAGTAAAATTATATGTTGAAATTTGTGTATGCTATCAATATCGTGCGACACTCGCAGCTTCTACCCAGTACGAGATAAGCATGTAACTGGAGAACGCGCAAACGGCACAGCCTGCTAGCCTCGCCATCTTCCTTCCCGGCCGCCCGGACGAGAAGCAGCGGTGGAACTGTGCGCGACGTGCGAGAGAGACAGAGTAAGTACCACGTCTGGAGTCGTGTAGAGCGGAGAAGTGCGTGATTATCTACATTTCAGCTCCTACATCTATAATTATCAATGCATTGTTCTGAAAAAATTCCACATTCAAGTACGCGTCAGACCACATCGTACGAATATTTTAGAAACCAGATATGTAAGAAAACTTCTCTAATATTAATTGTAAATGATTTGATTTCAGGAACCTCTATACCAAAAATAATTAATTATAATTTGTTGAGATTCTTTTGACAGAACAATTAGGGTTCAGTCGGTGAAGATTAACCCCAGGAACACATTAGTTGGAAGTCAGCATTAAAAAATTAAAAAAATATGTCACTTACAGCTGAATTTAGTTCATATTTTAGGTTTAAAAAAAACAAGGTGCTTATAACAATTTGCATTGGAAAACTAACAATCCAATTATTTTGTTCTTGGAGTTAAAATGACGATGGATGTGTGCTCTTCCCAACTCCAAATTCTCAAACTCGTATTTGTGTCGTATCTGTCAAATTCTTATGATTTGTGACATGCCTGATGCCAAGTTTTATAAGGGGCTTTCGTTTTAAACGACTCGAGTTAAAACGTTTACTCCACCCGGACTTATCTCCTACTTATTCGTGAACGCTACCTATGGGCAGAGATCTACAAGTGAAACCACGCAAATATTTCTACTAGGCATTTCTCTTTTTTATTTTATTAAGAAAGTAAATATTACTAATTGTTCTGCTGCACTACTTCATCATTTACGTGAATTTACTTCATCTAAAGATCTTCCCAAATTACATGCTGCGCTACTTCATTATTTACGTGAATTTACTTCATCCAAAGATCTTCCAAAAACAATAGTATAAAAAATATTGTGCAAGTGAAGTTGTGATTTATACATATACAGCATATATGCACATTAAAACAAACACGTACACACGCACGCGCACACACACTTAATTTTTTTTATGTATGTGAAACGGTTCGTGGTCAACGAAGCATTTTTGGACGTGTTTGCAGATCCATGATGAGACGTGTTCGTGTATGTGTAGATGCACGGGGCGGTTATTTTGAACATTTCATGCAATGTTTGCCTACATCACTAAGCGGCATTGTATCAAACATTAATGACAGTGCCATATGTCACAGAATGGCCAAGGAATAAACATGTAACCTTATTGGTGTAATGTCAAGCATTAGGTGCTAACCTTTTCGAGCTACCCCAATGAGGAAAGGGTAAGTCAAAATAAGTCTTGTACGGTAATTTTTTGTGCTTATTATCGATTCCCACATATGTCAATGCTGATGGACTACCGGTACATTTAGCGACACAAGTTTTGCAAACCTTTATTGTCCGAAATTAGGTTTTTTAAGTGTTTCACATCACGCAGTCTGTACACCTGTGTACATTACTCAAACCATATGAAATTTACGTATAATCAAATTACGGCGACACCCCATTCGTACATTTAAAAACAAAGAAGTGCATAATTTTGTTAGGTTTTTCTTGGCCAATCGGAAACTGTGCCATACATGGCAAACAAAAAATTAATGTCTTAAGTTTTCAGCCTACAATACTCTTTACTGTTATAATGATACTTGATGGTATCTACAGAATCAGAACTTTTTGAACAAAAACATTAATTTTCCTTTCTCGAATGCGGTGTCATGTACAGCAGAGCACAAGATGTCTGTCTGCTAAATTTATACAGTATATTACATTTTGTGGAATAAAACACAATATTCGGATATTTGCGTTTTAAAGGTTTCAGTGGGGTTTCCTAATCCCTTTTCATGTTATGTGATTCCATTCTAACCCACCTTTTTATGCACATCGTAATTTAAGAAAGCTCCTAAGTCCTGTGTTTTGCACCTGAGATACACGTCATACAGCATAGGCAATAGTGCATTCATGTGTATTTTGTTGTTTGTTGTGTTCCTTGAATTCTCAGTGGTGCACATTCAACGTTACATACACGTTTCAAAGTCACGAGACCATAATTGATCTTTTTTTTCTGGAACTCTGTCTCTGTAGCTTCATTTGTGATTTGAAGGAAAACGATGAATCTAGACTGTTGCCACAAGACGACATTTTTTGTTAAGACAGGTTGCATTACTCAATAAACCATCTTCAGATGTTCGAAAATCCTGACGGTAAAAAAGTTGTATGCTATTAGAGGGTAGCCACCCATACTTTTTCATTAAATTAGTAAGCAATTTTTGAGTATAAGACAAAGTGAGTTCGTGGAAATTAATCGACCTAAGTTACCGATTGGTTGCCGGAAATATTTATATTGCAAAATGTTGTTGAAAAGGCAGTAAAACTATTACACTATATAAGTTTTGAATTTGCATGTGTTACATAATATAACAATCATTCAGTTCATTTGAAATGCTGCAGGGCTCACTCAAGTAAACGTTACCCCTCATGGAGTTGTTGACATCTATACTTGTTATGCTGTGTAAGTAATGCCACATAAAACATAATTATTGTGGTCTAAGCTTAACGGCTAAATTCGGGTACATTTTAAGAATAGGCGGCCAATATTAAAATTAATGTTGACGTTTTGCATTTTATCGTAATAATGCAAGGCAAATTATCCATTAGATATTTTTTTGTAACAGCGTATGGAGAAAATCTGAGTGAAGGGCATCGTACCCCTCATTTGGCAGACTTCAGAACTGGCTGCACATAGCTTAATCGTGTGCCGAGCCCTGAGAGATTACGTGAAGTTAAGCCCTGCAATGGAGAAACGACGGAATTCAAAGGGAGGGAGAAACGGGAGGAGTATTCCGAGAAAACCCGGCGGCAAACGGCAGTGTCCGCCACGTTTCCCACATTCGAAAAATTGGGATCGACCTAACAGAGAATCGAACGTGGCTCGATTTGTTGGGAGCCAAGTGCTCTAGTCACTGCGCTTACCACGTCCTATAGCTGTTGAAATTGTATTGGACCAAATTTACATCTTTAACAGCCTCTTAAACAAGACATTACGGCACTGTCTTTATGCCAGCAAAATCCCACTAACTGGCCGGCAGGAAGTTTACGTTATATACACATGCCCTCTGTAAATTTTAAATGGGTACTAAAACGGGCGCACTACTCCGGTAGTTACATTTTTAACAAGTTAGCAAAATATTTTTTGAGAATAGTTTTTTCTTAGATCCTAATCTCTTCAAAAAGAAATTGAAGGACTTTTTTCACCGAACATGCTTTTTACTCAGTAGAAGAGAGATCATAAACACCCAATTACATACGTGCTAATATAACACAGTGCATATGCAATGGTGACTGAACAGTTATACAGAAGCGAAGAATGACGATTGTTGAATCTTATCACTGTACATGAATGTATAACTCTATGCTATATAATTTATATTACTTGCCCAATATCTTTGTACTATTAAGTACGGAAAAAGATCTTACGAATGCAATAAAACAAACAATAATTAATACTTTGACACATTGGATTTACGTTTTGGTTCTGCATACAGCCTTGTTCGTTTGCCCAGTGCTCTGTCTAAAACAAGTAACACTTATACAAGTTTCTGACATTAACTCAATGATTATAAACATGTTGCCATTGTACTTTTAGTTATGTCTTGTGACAGCACGGTCTCCTGAGTAATGTGATTCTGATGGTTAGAGCTCACGATTTTTCGCGAAAAGAATTCTGCAACAGTTTGTTTCAATGCTTTATGTGTATAGCTAGGAAAAATTTGCGAGTTCAATGACCTGCATGCTAGAATCCAATGTCCTATGCATGCTCAAACTCCGTCTATTCGTTCATTTTCTGCTGTCTGAATGAGTAGCAGGTAATGGACAAATGGTAGAGCTTTGGTTTACACAGGATTATGGATTCTAGTATGTTGGTCGTTGAACTCGCGAAATATTCCTAGCCCTGCTTATGTGAACATATGCAGCCCTGCTTCATGGGCAGTGATTGGCTTTTTTTTTAAACTCTCAGCGTTGAGGGTTCTACCCGCAAATCACAGACGTGTGGTGTCGCAGTAACCTTGTTCCTGCTGGCACAGTCAAATGAGTCACGTCTGTGCAATAATACATTCTGCCAATAACGATGAACCACAGAATCATATGTGCACATAAGTAGGGCCCGGTAATTTTCGCGAAAATATTTTTGCAGCACTTTGTTTCAGTGCCTTACGTGCGCGCCTGCAGCTCTGCTCCACGGTCAGTGATTGGATGCCTTAACATCCAGTGTGTGGAGGTTGAGCCCGCAAATCACAGACGTGTGACGTATCACAGTTATAGACGGTTCAGGATAAAGTGAGCACTAAAAATAGCCCTGTAAAATTTATATTTTCTACCGATTCGTATCTTTCCGCGCGTAACGACTTACGAAGGGAAATGACTAACCTCTCTGGACACGTCACTTTATGTTTGCGCGTGTAATATAAATTGTGCAATTGGCAGGATCCACTGTACTTTGTTAAATAAAAATTTTATTGACTATGCGAAATTCAGGCACGTCGATTTCAGTCGATTTTATCTTAGTATTGTTGTTTTTAAGTAAGTAAATACACGGAACTATTTTCGGCAAATCACTAAACTCTATCCATTCCAAGATTGCAGCTTGTGTCACTCCGTCTGTTCCCGCGCTTGAACGACATTGGCTGTGCAACAAACCGTCGCACCATCTCCGCGTGTCTCGCGAGCTGTCGACTGGCGAAAAGTGGTGAAACGGAATCGCGCCTCGCTGTGGAGGAAATGGAATCACGACGGACGTGGCGTCGTCGCGTAAGTCGTAGTTAATCCATTCCATGCACATATAGTATTTCATGCGCACAGAGTGATATTATATTACAGAGGATTAAAAAACGTAACTAAACGATAAAATTACCTATCCCGAACTAAAATACAGAAATTTAGCTTAGGACCTATTTCCTGTCGCAACGACACTTGTTAACTAACCAGCCAACCAATGGTCGAGAGCTCACCTGTGACAATGTTTATTTCTGCTGCAACCTTGGAATGGATACAGTATACCAACCATACAATCAGTAAGGGAACTATTGTTAATGTTGAATAATATGCAGAAAAGACTAGTGATAATTTTCAAAGGTTAAAATTTGAGTGTTCACTCTATTCCGAACGACCTATATCCATGTACTGATTGGAACAGTCAAATGAATAATGACTCTACACAAAAACACTCTGCAAATAATCATGAAGTTGAGGTGCAGGTGCGCACGTATCACACTGAAAAAAGTGGGGCAAAAATCTTTTCGCGAAAACTACCTGGCCCTACACATAAGGCATTGAAAAAAAAAAAAAACTGTCGCAGAATTCTTTCCGTGGAAAATCGTGGGCTCTACTGATGGTAGCCCACAACATGTAGATGCACGTTATTACACTTGACTCTAAACACCAACACTTTTTCTAGTACATGATATTGTTACGAAGCAGCGCCCAACCAGCGCGCCACCTCCCCGTCGCCACCTACCTTCCCAGCTGACACGAGTCGAAAACGCTGCGTTTTAACGAGACAAACAAATTTCGTCTACTGATGTGCAAAGTGTCCCTACAGTTGTTCACGAGAGCTTGGACGCTTAACCGTCTCTTATCAGCGAATAGTTTGCGGACTTGTTACGAGAATATTTTTGAACATCAGCCTGAATCTCATACAGGTGAACTATTGGCGAGAATACTGCACGCCAGTTCTTTGACTTGAGTTTATAAGTTAGCGTATGAGCTTTCTCTCTCTTTCTGTGTTCCGCTCTTCATCCTCTTAGGTCTTGTACGCTCAAAAGACGTCCATCCGGCGGCCACCTTAAGCATACCTCGATGTGTCGGCACGATAACAGCAAAATGTTCCACAGTTATAACAGCATTCATGGGGTGATTCCTTACATTAAAATGAATATAAAATACGTATAAGACACTTTTTTCTAAACTAAACATTGATAGATGCACGTTTGCAAGATAAGAGAAATGAAGTAAAAGAAAATTACAATTCTAGGAATTATGTGTTATGTGACCATAGGAGTGAGAGATTTTGGTCAGCGCTTAACATTGAGATCTTTAGCACTAAAGAGGGGTGACAAGTATGGAGCGGCGTCGGAATGAAGGGGCAGGGGAAACGGGAGATCCCCGAGAAAACCCACGAACCAACGGCATCATTCGGCACACTTCCTGCATGCGAAAATCCAGGGACCGACCCCGGATCGCATTGATGGGAGGTGAATGGTCTGACCATTCGGCCACCGCGGTCACATATGTGCCCAGAAACCTAATAGCAAACCAGTATTAAGTTAATACAACCCCTATACACATCTATTTTTGCCGTCTAAAATTTTCGAAAGGATATAAGTAGCAAAACCAGCAGTCAGAAAAGTATGTACACTAGCTGCAAAACGAAATGCAGGCAGCAGGAAAATGTACTGATATGTGCGTGGTTTAACGCCCAATTTGATAATTATACGTCAACAGAAAATATGTACCTAGGTGCGTGTGTGTGCTGCGAACAGAAATTACTTTGTTTGGAAGCAAGGAAAATTTACGAAAAATGGTTGTCTAGCTGTAGGTTTGGAAAATGCAAAAACTAGAGACCAGTAAGTTATCGATGGAGTGATGAAACGCGCGGATGGGCAAGGAACAGTTCTGTAGGAGCCGTACGCCTGGGTAGGGTTTTGGGTATTAAACCCCTCCAATGTTGTTGCAAATATTTAGTAATTTTCTGCATAAATCTTTATTCCAAGAAAATGAAAATGAAATTCACAGTTATTGAAGTCTGGACCTAATCAGAACGTAATGAGGAGGAAGATGGTACAAGATGTTGTTGCCATCAGAATAAAATATCCTCATTGCAAATCCTTTACACGGGACATAGCAACAACAAAACCCAAGTTAATCAGGAGCTATAGGACAGGTGGTCCGTGGAAACGGCCGCATAATTAGCACACATATTGCAGACAAAAAGGTTTGTTACAAAATATAATGTACGACATTTTTCCCGCACAATGTGGCAACACTGCACAGATTAAGTCCCCTCTTGCACTCCACATCCAGGTAATATTTTGCGTATCGAGTGAACGTAAAATCATGTTCGGACTACGCGGAATTTTAACTAGCGCCCATATAATATGATAGAACAGTGATAGTAAGATATTTGTGTAGCGCAAGAGGGGCTGTGTTGCCACATTGTACACGTAAAATGCCATCGTACTACATTTTGCCACTAACGTTTTCGTTTACAAATTTAGCCCCCATTCGGGTTGTGTGCTTATTATGCGGCAGTTTCTGAAATTTTTACCATGGTTCAAAATAGCCAACAGCTGGGGCAGTCCACGGCCAACAACAATAATCAAAAATCTAAAAACTACATAATTAAAAAATACTCAACAATCAAGAAAACACGAAAAGTCTAGACGATTCAAGAACAGCACAAACACACAATTTGTGCCGAATTCCCGACACAGGATGCAAAAAACCGAACCTGAAGAAAACTGAAGAATTTGCAGTTTCTGAACGTGTGCCGTATTTGCCACCTAGACTGTGACCTAGTCAACCGGCCTCTGAACCTAGAACGAAAAACTACCGCGAAGCTAAGAAAGTGTGGCCGAGAGTAGTTGGTGGTGCTGTACTGGCACACTGCCGTTGGCGGGAAAGTAATCGAGACGTCAGCGGAGTCAATTCCCTGGCCAGTCATCTGTAATCAGAGCTGCCTCGCAGCTATACGCGTTACACATACGAGTCATCGCTGCCTAGTCGACTTACCACTCCGATATCTGGTGATCCCAAGGCCGGCCACGTCATCTGCAGCTGCCACGCGCATTGACGCGAGGGTTAGAAGAAAAAGGGACTAAGAGGGCATTTATTACAATTGAAAATTCACAACGTGAGGTGAGATTCCACAGTAACGTGTTCCCAAAACATTTATCTACAAAAATTAAAACACACTCCAGGCTTTTAAAACAGTACACACGGGATAAATACTATTTTGAAGTCTTTCAACTTGGTCACAAACATATTTTTTCCGACTGTCGTATCTCAAGTCGTAATAACGAAAAGGAATCAAGGAAAGAACAGCGGTTGGGTTTGATTCCCGGCAAGGTCGCACACTGAAATTTTCGCATGCCTATTGTGTTGCGGACCTTTCCGTTGCCCGGCCAGCTATCTCGGGGTGCTCCCGTTTCACCTGCCCTTTGCATTCCTTCGTTTGTCGATTGTAGTTCCTCACGTAATGTCATCGTTCGGGACATACAGGATCGTCGACAGGATTTCTGGGCCCCTATTAAGACGACACCCCTTACTTTTTTTTGCTTTACTTTCTTTAACGTCTAAAACTATTAATTCATAAGTAAATGTTGTGTGTTTATGTGAATATATTTAATAATATGAATAACATTTTACCAATCCGACATACTCGGGGACTTTTTGGGCCCGGGACTCAATGCCTTTGTCTCCGCAACCCCCTTGCTTTCCCTGGTCTGAAAAAGCTGATTCTAGCCGAATTCAAGGGCTTTAAAATAACGCTTCCGATGTGCGTGGTGTCTTAAGAGGAGTCTTCGCCGGTGTACCTAAATTTCCACCTTTGACGCTTGGGAACAGCGTAGCGATAAGACGAGAAGCATGTTGCCTCTATTCGCAGCGCGCCAAACTGGCGTGCAAGGTTTTCGTTATGGTTCATTTTCCTACGGGACTTTAAGGGCGTTCGAGTGGGGAAAAATTCATAATTTTATATTTGTATAAAATAGTGTTAGTTTTGTAGACATTACTTCAGAGAACATTAATATCTAACGGAAAAAAATTAGCTCATCTAGTTTTCCCGTAATGTCACTTCAAAGTCAAAATTTGCATATTTTTACTTCATACAAAACTTGAAAACCAGTAAATATAATGAAATGGAAAAAATC
>PNEQ01030927.1:0-28860 GCA_003012365.1 Medauroidea extradentata
ATTTTTAAAACAAATTAAGTATTGAAATACGACTGAGAACGATACCTGCTTACAAGTTAAGTGCGGATATAATTGACATCGATTTCAGTAAGCTGGGAGAATTTGTTTACTTTGAAAATGTTTAAACTGAAATAAGGTATGTCGGCTGAAGTGAAATAAATAAACATAACATTTTATTTTTCATTCTGTTATATTAGTAAGCCTACATTACAAAATAAATTGAACATGGAGACAAGGAAATTACTGTGTTTTTATAATAAAACATAACTACTTCTGAGGATCACGCATTCCTACAGACGATCCGCAACAAACACGCACTTGCAGTAAACATAAAATCTGTAGTTCGAAACTAAAATTGCCGAGTGTGCTTGCTTACTTTCAATTCGTGTTTAATACGATCCACGTTTTCATGTTGTTCAACAGTCGATTCATATGGTTACGATCCCAAATTTTGAAACTCCTATCGAATTAGCCTTTTAAATAAAACTTTCTGAATGGCAAATGTTTTTAAATCGATTTAAATTTTACATGTAAACGTACTAATAATAACACAAGTGTTAATACAGACCACTTTTTTGTCTCTGGAAATACAGATTATCAGCTCTGGGCAGGGTCGTGAGTCCTGTTGGCTTGGATCAAGGTAGGTAGGAAGGGCTTAGTTATGCCGTGCGCCTGAACAAAGCGAAGGCGTCCTTGTAAAGATATGGCAACACTGTAAGCCAGCCTGGCTGCAAGCATTTTTGTTTCCCACGTTACCACGTTATGCTGGCTGTCTCGCGCCCCCCTCCCCTTCCAACATCTGTACGTGACACGGGTCCTGTCCGACAGAGGGGGAGGAACATGCTTGCGTACGGTTCAAATAGTTCGCGTCTATCCCGCCAGATGGAAGCACTTCACAGGGAACTATTAACCAACCTAACACACCGTTACATACATTTGATTTTGCATCTATATTTCGTGAACCAGTTTAACAAACTGCAATATTATTGCTTATAAAATTCATTTAAATACAACAGTATGATACGGTGTAATATATTTGTTTCAAATCGTTGGTTAAAGTGTCTAAATTTGCTACTGAAATTACATAACAAAAATTTATGAAAAAATGCATTTACATTTAAAATGCATTAGTAAACTGTTTCAAACAACTGTTTTTAAAAACTGAACGTGACACGCAATTTCTCGTACTTTAATCTAGCAAGTGAATGCAGTAATTAGTAAAAATTTTTATTCAGATTCTTGCTGTAATGGCTGCAAAATTAGTATGCAAAGTTCGTTTAAAGTGTCAAAACATATATTAAAAATTTTTTTCTAAAAAAATATGTTTCTCCAATACTTGTAATTTATGTCTACTACAAAATACATAATTTCAAGTTTATTTTAACATTATTTATTTAGGGAATAATCCCCCTTAAAGTCGAGCAACAGTCAGAATCTGGTAACACGTGTTCTATGCAGGGTCTAAGAGAGCCAGATGGAGCAGTTTTACTACCAACTTTCGCAGGGAACGAGGTGGGAGACCCGCGAGCATTCCTGTCAGTGTGCAAGAGTAAACTCAGTAGGCACAGGGTTCACCCAGCTGATTGGGCGGAAGTCACAGCTAGCCGACTTGGCGGAGCAGCAGCTCAGTGGTGGAATTTAGCTCGTGATTATCACGTTAAGTGGGACGCATTTTGCACCCGATTACGCAACAGATTCGAGACCAGTACCGATCACAACCGGAACAGTGCTAACTTGTATCACGAACAGCAGAAGGAGAAGGAGGCTACTGAGGAATTCACGCAACGTAAAGTCGCATTGTTCAGGAGGGTGTACCCAGGCACACCCGTAGAGCAAGTGTTGGAAATAGTTGTCTTGCTAGCATCACCAACCATTAGGCGGTATCTAAGGGTAATTTCACGCCATGCCATTGAACATTTCATCCGAGAGGCACGTGAGTACGAACAAGATGTCAACACAAAAACTACACACCGGTCGAACACGATGCAGTGATGCAGTGAGCAACAACAAACTCGACCATCCCCTGCACCACCGACCGTGCTGAGGCAACAACAACCACCACGACAACCACTGGTATCACCGCAACAACCACGCGAGCAAGGCATGCGGAGGCCGCGTGAACCACGTCGTTACTGCCCCGGCCGGATGTTCCATTGGCATAGTGAGTGCCCAAACAACCCCACACGTCACCAGCGGGGAAACTAGAGACGGAGGTTGGCAACCAGGCATCCGCGCCAACCTCACCGCAACATGTAACCAGCACTGGTGCCAAACTGTACCGAGTCATGGAAGAAGGGGCGCAAACAATGTGTGTGTGCATAGAGTTGGAGGGGAGAACAGTCACCGCCTTAGTAGACACCGCTGCAAGCCACAACTTCGTGCGCGGTGGTTTACTGTCTGATGTCACCACAAGATACCCACCATGTAACCTACAGTTCGCAACCCGTAAACAGGGCGGACAGGCAACTAGTATTGTGAGTGTCAACATAGGAGTGCGAGAACTGTCGACAAGGGCGGAAGTGTTGTGTGTACCAGACTTGTGCGAGGAACTGATATTGGGGATGCCATGGCTACGAGACAACTATGCTGTGATCGAACCACACCTGGGGCGGTTACACATCGGAACCAAAGGGCGCTGGACCATCTACACTGTCGGAGCACCGCAACCTGCCCCCGCACCACCGGTAGAGCTGGAGCAGTTCGACCACGAGGTGCCACCACAACACCAGGCCGCAGTCCAACAGCTACTGCAGCTGTACGCCACTGTGTTCAACCAGGAGGGGCCACTGCACCGCACAACAGCTGCAGAGCATGCCATCCTGACCACCCATGACGAGCCAGTGTACGACAAGCCCCGAGACCCAGGTATCTATTTCCACAACGTCATCAATACACAGGTACGTGAAATGTTGAGTGAACATGTCATTGAGCCCACCAACAGCTTGTACAACTCCTGCATCACCCTTGCACCCAAGAAGACCGGGGAATGGCGGTTTTGTGTCGATTTTAGGCCACTCAACCGAGTTACTGTTGACTCACCACCACCGGTACTTAACCTCAAAGACACGTTAGCCACGTTAGGGCTAGCCGCAGTGTTTTCGGCGTTGAACATGAAGTCAGGGTATTGGCAAATTCCAATCAGGCCGCAAAATAAGGAAAAGACTGCCTTCACCACCCCTGACGGACGCAGATTTCAGTTCGTTGCTATGCCTTTTGGTTTAAAATGTGCACCTGCCACCTTCCAGAAACTCATGGTTAAAGTGTTAGATGGCTACATCAACGAGTTCATGCAGTAGCATACCTAGACAACGTACTAGTATGGTCACGCAATTGGGACGAACACCTACACCACCTCAGCTTAATATTTGAGCGCTTAGAGCAACACAAACTTACGAGCAGCACAAGGAAATGCAAGCTAGGAATGACGAAACTAGGGTTTTTAGGCCATTACATCACACCCTATGGGCATGAACCAGACCCCGAACAACTCATCAAAATTCAGGACGCAGCAACACCACGAACACGGAAACAAGTCAGAAAGTATTTTGGTTTAATTAATTGGCTCATAGAATTCATTCCAAATTTTGCACAAATCACAACGCCACTCACAGGTTTTGTCAGGCAACAAGAAACTAGTGTGGACCGCGGAAACCGAGGCTGCATTCAATAATATTAAGGAGGCATTCAGAAATTGTAAACATCTGGCACGATTTGATCCCGCACTTCCAGTAGTAGTACAAACCGACGCAAGTCAGGAAGGAGTAGGCTCCGTACTGTACCAGACAAGACGCATCCGGAAACAGGCACATACTTAGCTACCACAGTGAAAGTTTGGCACGACAGAGAGAAAATACCACGTCAACGAACAAGAGTGTTTAGCCATTGTTCATGCCTTACGCAAGTATCGTCCGTACCTACAAGGCCATCACTTCACGCTACGTACAGACAACCGAAGTTTATTGTGGCTCAAGAACATGCACAATGGCAAGAGCAAGCTCGCCTGCTGGGCCTTAATGCTGCAAGAGTACGACTACACGGTAGAGCACGTAGCTGGGGAGGCGAACGAACTAGCAGATGCCCTATCACGCAACCCGGATGTAAACAAAACGGCGCGTGACGAAGTAGAATGGGAGGGAGTGTTAACGCCAGAGAAGAACAGCACTAGTAGGGGGAGGACGCTACCCACAGTACAGCGCATCATGGCCACCAGTTCAGACACGTTGCCGTCACTCACGGCCGGATATGTCATGCGCGCAGTGTTACAAAGTCAGATCACGTCACCAGAAGCCGCAGGGTACCGTCAGAATTGCGCACAGAACACAGTAGAACGGTGGAGAGTCGTAGACGGGGAAGTGCAGGCACGCTTACCAGGCCCAAGGGAGCGTTGGAGGACATTTGTACCAACCCTACGAAGACAGCTGGTGCTGCAGTATGCCCATGACAGCCAGACAGCGGGACATCCAGGCGCAGATGAGTAGGAATATATGTACGTACGGGAATGCATAACCTGCAATATGAGGAAAGCTAGGCGATCGGACGGAGATGCACCACAGCAACCACGTCAATCTGACACAGCATTCAAAACAGTGGCACTAGACATCATGGGTCCATATCCCCCAACCAAGACAGGCAAGCGATTTTTGTTGGTTATTACCGATCTGTTCACCCGATGGGTCGAGGCATTTCCAGTGAGCAACACCAAAACAAACACCATTGCCAACATCCTCGATAAAGAGTTTTTCCCTAGGTGGGGCTTTCTCATGCAGTCGCTGACAGACAACGGGACCCAATTCATTGGCAGACGCTGGAGAGACCATTGCACACGTTGGCAGGTTGAACACCTAACCACACCCTCTTACAATCCCAGGGCGAACCCAACAGATAGAAGAAATAAAGAGATAAAGGTGCAACTCAGGGTCAGGCTAGGAGAAGATCACACCAACTGGGCCGAACTGATCCCCGCCATATTATTCTGCATACGCAACAGAGCCAACGCCGCGACAGGGAAAATCCCCGCAGAGATGGTACAAGGGCGGGAACTCCGTGCAGCGGGAGGACTAGGAGAAGAACTGACATTCACGCCTGAAAGGATCGTCAACCACCAGGCAGAAACCCATCATGAAGAGGTGCGCGAACATCAACAGGCCTACCTACAAAAATGAGTACCCACCAGCAAGCATACACCCAAGAAGTTAGAGGCAGGAATGCAGGTTTACGTTCGAAAGAACCCCCTCTCCGCAGCCAAAGCCACCTTCAGCGCAGGCCTAGCACCCAGATGGCTGGGAACGGTTATGGTAAACAAGAAATTAAGTGAGAACACGTACCTGGTAAACATCAGTAAGTGACGCGTTGCAAAGAAACACAGGGACAATCTCCGTATAGCTAAAGGCGTCACAAGTGTAACCACTCAACCATGTCAACCACCAGTCAAACAACCCGTAAATCAGTCAGTGCAGTCCGTAGATGAGGGTGTTCGTAGTCAGGTGAATCAACAATCATTCCACAATAACAGTGACACAACCACTCCATTCAGGGGCTTCCAACCTAATGTTCACTCCACACCCCGAAGGCGCATACCACAGTTCACCAAGAGCAACAACATCAGCCTAACCACGTCACCATTTCTAGGGTTCACGCCAGTAGGGCGCCCTAACACGACCAAAGGGTCAGACTTCAGAGGATTCAGCCTGCAGAGTGCAGTCAGTGTCAGTGCGCGCACCGGGACTCACACCACAGAGCACGACGCAACGCCAAGACGCACACGACAGGCAGTGCGCAGACTGGCTGTCAACACAGCACGACCACCACTGGGACGCAAACGGTGTAGAGAGCCACCGCTTGCACCACCCACACAAGACTCAACACAGGAGCCATTACCACCTCAACGGAGGGAAGTCGGGTTGCCCCCATGTCCATGTCCTGTCTGTCCGCGGACAAAGGTGTCAGTTCAAGCCCAGGCAGGTCAGCGAAGAGTGGAGGTGACTTGGCCGCGCCGTCATGGTCTCCGCAGGAGGAGTCGTTTGACTCTGGCCGCAGGGCCAGCGTATGGGTTAAGCCCATAACGGCGCGAGTGTGTCCTTTTCCACCCACCCAAAAGTATTCTCAGACTCTCACATAATCGTACCACAACTCCAGTGTGTACGCATGCCAAATCATTCAGTGCAAAGTGGATTGTGTATCAAACAGCAGGGTACAGTATGTGCCGAAGGCCATCAAGGGTTACCACATTCGCTATGTTTACTTTCGTGTTTTCAGCAGACATTTAGAAATGCATCATTCAATATCAGCAAAATATGTAACACAATTTATTATCTAATTTTGTGTGTGCCAGTTTTCATAAAATATTAATATTTCACGTGCACGAGGTACCGGAAGTGTGTAAACCCCGTAGCGAGGCAAGGAGCCCCTAGCGGCTGCCTTCCTCGTGGCAGTTCGTCATAGTCTTCTGGAGAGGTAAGACGCCTGTCCGTGTGCTCATCATCTTTTGTTTCACTGATTGTTAGTTTTCCATAGTCTCGCTAGTATACCGGTTCACCTTTGCTTAGCACACGTTACCAGATATTCCCCATTGCATTGCGCATCTGCTTAACCTAATAATTGTGACCATTTTGGTATTTTTTTAACTTAAACACCGCGTCGGCATCACCACCACCAAATAGTTAGGGACTTTTGTATCAGGAGACATCTGCACTAATCCTTCACCATACAAGGTTCGTTTTGGTATTGTTTTATTCAGCACAATTTTGCACACGCATTGCTAGGGTTATTTTGTATTTGTGTAACATTTTAAGGGTGTAATTCATGCTTTTGTGACCGACCACGTGCAGGTTAGTACACCGCCATTGTGTTCAGCATACATGTGAGCAGTACGTTATACATTCATTTCATTATCACGCACTCACTCAATTCATCTTGTTGAGAGCATCACTCTGTGTGCAGTGTGTTACGTGCCATTCACCCTACCACAGGCTTAGCATAGCTCGCCACAGTTTTCGCACTGTACCGCTAACATCACTTGTAGAGCCCTACCACACATTGTGCACGGGAACGGCTGCCTTGTGACACGTTAGTTAGGCTCATGCTCACCCCAACTCAACTCTCTACGCCCGCTTCCAAGCGAACCTGACTGTCCATCATAGTGGCCGCCAGCCCCTCGCTGCTAAGGAGGTGCACCTTCTGGTGTCGTAGACTCACTTTTCGTACACCAGCTCCACACTGATCACTCACCAACCACGTGCGATCTACCAGCCAGTACTAGTCACTACGCAAAATTCACTATCACGTACACTATCGTGTGCTTTAGGGTTATTGTTACTGCAAGGGACGCATCACTACGTTTACCTCGCTGAATGCATAATTCAGACATTATTTTGGCACTGTGTAACGTAAGCGTAATAAATCATTTGTAAGTGAAATACTGTTTACCTAATTTCTAGACACCTAATATTACCCGTGTACGCAACGTAAGTTATCAGGTGTACTGGGGGCCAACATCCAGTAAGTGTGTAGTCCCTGTATAGTCAGTGTCATATGTGTTAAACCATTCACGTGCGTTCACCACTCAGTCACTCACATTGACGCGTCGGGTGGGATACCGAACACACCGAACAAACCGAACAAACCACACCCTAAGGCCTAAGAGTCTCAAAGTGCAGTACCTGGGGAGTATTACAGGTGCCCTTCATTCACATCAACAGCGTAGTTCGTTATCCCGATCCCACCCAAGGTACGCGTTAATGTCAATTTGTTATATATTTTTTTCAGTATTGCCTTGTGCATTGATGTTTTAAATTTTTTTTTGTGAATGTGGATACCCGAGGAATAGTGTAATTTGCATAATGTTGAATGGAGAGATATGAGGTGTGCAGACCGTCTACCTTTCAGAAATCAAATATCAGGATACTTCTGTCACCCCCTCCCCCTAAAAAAAATTCCCGTAAAATCAGCCAAATCCCAAATATGGTATGATACACAACAAAACATTTTCATATATTCTTATTTGCATGCATTTCTGACACAACCATTAATCATTTATGAACAAAGCTACATTTTCACAACTGAAAACGTTGGCATGGCCAAAACATATGACGTTTTCACCAATAAAGCATGGTTCCAGAGGTCCTCCCCTTTTTAAAGGAGTAAAATGGTGCTATTCAAGCAGTTTTTGGTGAAAATGTTGAAGAAAAAAAATTATAATGTTGTTACAGTCTAATAGGGGTCTCTTAGAATAACAATTAGTGAGATATTTCTCTAAATATAAAGTGATGTGGAAATGGGCGAGGAAGTAAAAAAAAATCATCCAAAAACTACCAAAACATTGTGGAAGTCAGTACATAATACACACTGGTTTTTGAGAGGTTTTTTTTATAAGTTTGTAGTGGCATTTTTGTTCCAGATCCTATACTTAAAATACGGGCCTACACAAAATAATCAAAAAAAAATATTTTTTTAAGGTCAGAATCATCACACTCAATTTAAGCCTATGGTTTCTCTAAACAGTTCTGTTGTATGCACACTTAACTTCTTTCAAAAAACTCTCCCTCACATTTTTTTACAAATATTTACAGCGTTCACGACCATATTTTTTGCCATTTCACTTTTCTGGAAACATCATTATTAAAGAGTAAACCAGCTTGATCAGCACAACTAAAATGCAGACTGAAAGTAAATAAACACACTTCTTTGGTTATACCAACTCTTTTCTAATTGTGTTGCAACACTAATTGTGTCCTATTTTACCCTATCATTTACCTTGGTTTGCTTGTTCGTCATATTTCATACTTATATGCTTAATATCACCCTTCCCAGCATGCACAACGGATATATCACGACGAAACAAACAAACTATTGACTCTTTCCTACGGTGGAATGCCCAGAAATTCATCAAAATATTGTCTTCAACATCAAAAGTTACATCCCTTCACTTAGCATAATTGTTTTTATTAGCAGCACACGATTTTGAATGAATATAAATAACATGCACGAGATACTAGTCCAGTGTCCAACACCGCAAGATGCTGCATTACTTAGTAGGCCCATTACTGCTACGCCTACTGTAATGTAATTATTTAGTAATGTTTAATAACTTGTACAAAATACTCGTAAGCCATTCACACAAGTTTCACGAAATACAATAAGTGGAAAAAGTCAAGACCAAGACATAAGACTATGGCCAATAATAAAAACCTTGATAATGCCATTTTGGATGACAAATGCGAGCCGGAGTTTCCTGTCACATATGAACTTTCAGTCATATCAAGATTGGGTATTGTGGATAAATCCCGCCTATGAACATTATATGCTTGTGAGAAGCTTTGCAAGTTTCTGGACATTCTAGGTGTAAAATCCAGTGCTTCGAGAAATGGCCGTCATGTGTACCGCATCGCTCCCTTCGGGTGTATTCCCCTTCTCCGCGCAGCAGCACGTTCCTTACCCTCTTTCCGCCCTCCCCTGATAGATGTTTAGTGGCGCGGGGCTTCGCCGTTATGGAGTCAGTCACTAGCACGGCTCGGGCAGGTCCACTTCTGTTCTCTGCAGCTCTCGTCGTAAATTTGGTAAGTGGCCGGGACTATGAATTGCTAGCACACTAGTCAACTGAGGTATAGGTCCTATCTGCTTCCTGTCCCTTTTTATGGGTTGTTCGCAAGTAAGAACTTAGTGTGCTTCCATGCTGTATTATTATTGTACCCTTCAAATAAAATCCTTGTTTTGAAACTGTGGAAGTGCATCCGTCCTCCATTTCATTTAAGACTTACCCTTGATTCTTTTTGGGTTTTTGGACATTACTCGCCAGGTTGCGGTAGCATTACAAATTAAATAATTTTTTAATTGGTTAACAAGTATCAATGACTATAGCGCACGAAAACAAATTCCATAATTTTAGCACAAATCATTGCAACTACCAACGTTAGCACAGTTATACCATAAAATTATTGGCGATGAAAGTAGCTAAAAGAATGAAGTTACGGTATGACCTACAATACCTATACGCTGTGCGGGATAGTATCGTGCTATGGTACGAACACCAGAATACCTATTTATGTACAGAATTTACTATAAAACCGCAAACGTACGTATTAAAACTAAAAAGCAGGAGATTAGAATGACTGATCAGGATGGCGGGAGATCAGGTGGAAAATTAGGAGTCTCCCGCCAAAAGCGGGAGAGATGGAAGGTGTGGATGTGTAACCAAGATGATTTAAATACAATGTAATAATCATACAGCCGCTTTGTATGCTTTTATAAGTAATATACTTACTGAATTTATATTTATAGTCGGCCGTAATTGTGTGCTCCGGCCAACGTAAGTTAGGTTAATGTAACTAGTTTTTTTTAGTTGAGCACTATTTTATTACTGTCCTACATTATTAGTTCTGAACTTTTTGCATGTACTCACTACTCTAGTCTGTTATAGTGGCCTGTTCACATACCCCAAGCATTTTTTCAGTAAGGCAGATTTGTAATCGGTTTCATATTGGGGAGAGAGGAGAGGATTTAATTATTTGACGTACCGAACATTAATATAGTAGGGAGTAATTGGAATCTTAAATCTTTATTTTAGTATCTTCCACGCCCTCATTAGTAGGTTTGTGACGAGTCCTAGGGGTTGGCTCCATCACATGGAAAATATTACATTTTGGAGCCAACTTCGGATCTTTGAACACTCCCAACATACTGCATCACCTTGGGTGAGATTTGTACAGCTCTGCTAGCCACTTTCCCAACTTTAAAAGGGAAAACTGTGGATTATGAAAAATTGGTAAAATGTCTACGTCGTGCAGGAACATCGCTAAGTAAAACATATAGTACCCTTAGAAAACAATTAGCTTCCACTAAGTTGCCTTTGTTCTTGCTTGAAAGCTCCATGCACACTGTGAAGTTCACATGTACCAACATCAAGAAGTACACGAGTGAAAGTATCTGTAGCTAATTTGGCAGAAAGATCAATGAGGAATCTGATATTCCTTGACACTTGAAAAATTTTGGCCATATCAATTTCTGAAAAAGCCTACACATTAAATAATATAACTCATACGCTCGTCCTATTAAACACTACAAATAAACAGCTTCCACCATCTTACAGAGCATACTTGTTTTTTTTTATTAATCTCAGTCTAGCCAACACACACACCTAAAATTTTATTGACTTAAACACCCCCCCCCCCTCAATAAAATAGTTCTCTAACCACAAACAAAAAAAAAAAAACAAGCAGACATAAGATACAAACATATTAACTACCCTTGTCTCGCAAAATGGGGTCAAGTTTCGCAACAAGCACACTGTAAAAAAAAAAAAAAAACATTACATAGTAGTTTACATGACTTAAAGGAATTATTTGAGTCCAAGACACTGCACAAATCTTTGAAACTGGGATTTGTTTAATGATTTGGTGAGTCCATCAGCCAACTGGTCCTTGGTATTGACATATTGTACGTCATCAGTCCTTGTATCTTCTCCCTAACGAAGTGGTGATGTATATCCACGTGTTTGAGTCTCTTATGACACTAAGGGTTTTTGGACACCTTTATTGCTGCCCGATTGTCTTCATGTAACACGACTGGTTTATTCCGGACATAGAATAGCAAGGTCGCTGAGCAGCAGCCAACATGCCTCTGTGGCTGCTGAGCCGAGTGCCATGTATTCGGCCTCCGACGATGAAAGTGCCACTGAAGATTGTTTACTAGAACTCCACGTCACTGGGCATCCCAAAACTAGGAAAACTGATCCGGAAGTAGATTTTCTGTCTTATTCGTCCCCTCACCAGTCAGCATCCACATATCCCTCCACTATTGGCACTGTTGATGGACGCCTGTACACTAGCAACAGATCCAAAGTCCCCATGAAATATATAAAAAAAAAAACACTTTAAGGCTACCCAAAGTTCAGGGCTTGCACAGTTTTGGTACCTGCTGATAAAACTAAGTGCAGCACTCAAGTCTGGTCGTGTCCCCACTGCAGCATACATCAATCTTCCTATCAGCTGGCGACATCTTGTTTCCAGTTCTCTTTCATGTTGTTGGTCATTTTTCACTATCTTGAAGAATCGTTCCATAGGGGTTGTCACAGGTATGCAATTCTCCATCCCATACTTGAAGAGAATCAATTTCAAGAAAGGTGTTTGATTCAACTTGAGTATTCCACTTATCCCATCTTGAGGTATGCAGATGCCTAAGTAGTTTGACGCTTCTCCAAGGTCTTTCAATCTAAAATTCTTCTCCAGGTTTTGTTTGACCTTTTGAATTTCCTTTTCTTCATTTCCTACAATCAGCACATCATCTACATAAAGTAACATATACACAATTGTTTCCATTGAGCCCTTCACATACAAAACATAATCATGTTTTGACCTCTCAAAGCCATCTTGTTCCATTACCTGGTTGAATCTCTCATTCCAATATTTTGGAGATTTCTTTAGTCCATAGAGTGACTTATTCAACGGAACACGGTTTTTCCATCACACTCCACTCCTTCCAGTTTTGAAATGTACACTTCTTCCTCAATGTTTCCTTTAAGAATGCACTCTGGACATCCATTTGGTAGATAGGCAAATTGAGCTGGTTTGCGACAGCTAGCAGGATTCTCACTATCCCAAATTTTACAACTGGAGCATAGACTTCTCCTAGGTTAGAGAAATTATTTTGTTCAAAACCTTTTGCTACAAGTTGAGCTTTGTATTGCAACGGTTCACCCTGATCATTGTACTTGACCTTAAATACCCATTTACTATGTGACAATTTTTCGGAGGCACCACTTCTGTCCAGGTTTTATTTTCATTAATTGACTGCAGCTCTGAATTAATCACTTTCTTCCCCATGGCATTGCCGCTGCTTTCCATCGCTTCTTGGTACGTAAGCGGCTCAGATAAAGCACAAAAACTTGTTTCATAAGCACTAAGTTTTAGAGGTTTTCTTAAGCTTGGTCGGTTTCTCAACTTGTGTGCTTGAGGATCAGCAGTTTCCACCGACTGTTCTTCTGTCATACTTCCTGCTGAGTCATCAGATCTGACACTGAGACTTCATATGTTTCACTGTCTGCCTGGCATAGCAGTTCCTGTCACTGATTCAAATCCTTTGAAGTCTTCCTGGACATCATCATCTTGAGGTGAAGTTGGACATATTTCCTCTCCTAAACTCAGTTCCCAGTTGCAGTTGGCTTCTCCGTTCGCATCAATTTCACCTGATGCAGCAACATTGTCCGTGCAGCTTCAACAACGGCTCTCATTTCACGTTCTACTTTTCCGTTCTGTTCCAAGCAATACGGAGCCACTTTCTGGTGACGTATACGTAGGTTTTCAGTCGTTTTCACCTTCCATTACTTACCTGTTCCGAGTCATTACCAGTCCTGAGGATTTTCACAGTATTTCTTGTGTCATCTTCGCTAACTGGAAGAATACTCTCAATTTTTCTATTGCCTCTGGTTTGTGTTTCAAGAAATAAACACATCAGTATTTGCTAAGGTCATCAAAAATCAGCACAAAATACTTTGCATTTCCTAGTGACTGAGTCTCCATCAGTCCACAAATGTTTGCATGGATAATTTCACACGTTTCGATCGTTTTGGTTTTACTGGGTGGAAACGACTGTCTCTGGTGCTTTCCTCTAACACACGGCTAACAGAAAAACTTACCTGAGTTGAAGAATGTTATCTCATGTTCCCTGAGAACACTCTTCACATGTTCCATATTCTGATGTGCTAGCCTCTCATGCAAAAAATGTAATGAACACTCTCAGTACCAATTCCAAGTGCTGCTGAACACAATGGATCCCTAAACTTCATTCTGTACAGCTTTCCTTGCTGGAGTCCAACTGCACGAACTTCATTTTCCTTATTGAACTCACACCTTTCTTCATTCCATGTCATTTCAAATCCTCTCCTTAGGACCGCTCCAACGGAGAATAGGTTAAATTTCAAGTCTGGTTCAAATAGGACATCTTTTATTTCAGACTGCACCCACTGGCTTCCGGTGCTAGCTTCCACTTTAACTGATCCTATTCCCATGGCTTCTAACTTAGATCTATTCCCTATGACAATTTCCTTTCATTCAAGTCACTGAATTTAGAAAATATATTTCTCTGGGAACACCTATGTTCAGAGGCCGCACTGTCTACATTCTTTAGAGCTCAACTCTTCTCCTTTCAGTGCTGAACTTATAAACACATTTAAATTACTACCACTGTTATCAACACCTCTGTTATTTTGCTTTCCATCTCTTGCCAACGTTAACCTACAATATTTCATAAAATACCCTGGTTTCTTACAGTGAAAACATGTTAACCTGCCTTTCTCATTTCCTGCTACAGTTTTGTTTTTTCAAATGTCTGGGCTCAGCCATTTTTTTAGACATTAGGGCACCTTCTACACTAAATTTTTCCAAGGTTCATTCTTTCTCAATCAACAACCTTGAGGTTAATTCAGAAAGTTTCTGGCCCTGAAGTGGCACCAACAAGCAGACACAAAATGCTTATATTTTACTGGCAAAAACACTAAAATATTGGTAATCAGCATCTGCTTCAACCGCTTTTCTCCGTGCTGTTTCAATCGGCCAGCCAATTCCTGCAGCTTCGAAATGAAAAGAGCAATACCTTCATCTTCATATTTCAAAGTGAAAAACTTTAGTTGCAATTGATGCAAACATACCTCTGAATGGTGCTCATAGATAGACAGCAATTTCTCCCACATTTCATTTACTGACTCACATGTTAGGAGATGTCATCAGGCCTTCTTCCATCCGCGTGATGATTACTTCTTGTGCCTTGTTGTCGCGATTATTTCATGCCTTTAACTGTTATTCAAATTCACTTTGTGAAACCTGATCTGTTTTACATGGCTTCACTTCTGTGCCCGTTACATCACCAAACAAATCCTTTGAATTAAGAATTACAGTTAACTGATATTTCCACACATTCCAGTTATTTCCATTAACCAATTTCAACAGCTGGCTCGAATTATCCAATTCCATAATGAAAGGGCGGGAATCGCCTTTGTTCAACACTTGCACTAGCAGATTTTCCAACCCGCAATTCACTCATTTCTGTATACAATCATAAAGGACTTTGTTACGTTTTCACAACTCCGATACTTGTACAATAACTTGAATCAGTACCGGGACTGGGCCCATAACCTGTTAAATAATGTAACTCATACACTCGTCCTACTAAACTATATAAACAAATAGCTTCCACCACCTTGTACACAGCACATTTGTTTTTTATCAGTTCTCAGTCCAGCCAACTAAACAAAAATTCATGAAACACAAACACTAGCATCTTACAAATGGCAGCAAATACAAATATACACTACAGTTTTCAGTCATGATAATGAAGCTCTATCAGCTGGTAAGTATTTTAAGTTCCTCATCTATCAGTTCAACTTCCTTTCTTGCTTCAAAAATTCTTTGTTTCTTAGCAGCAAGCTCGTTTACAGCTATTGTTGCCCTCGTCTTTGCCATTTCACTTTTGCTTTTCGATTCACAATCCTCCTTTTGTTGTGCCACAGCTTCCTTATACCGAGCATGTGAATTGCAAGCAGCATGTATTATGTCCTCGAAAATATTGGACACAAAACTGTAAGCCACCAGATGCAACAATTCCATCATACACATGGCGTTGAGCTACAAGCGACTCCTCTAAGATTCTCCACTTAAACACTCGCGGTTGATGGAGAAACTTCATTCTACGTTAGCATCTCCATGGGATAAAATTAGTGCATGTTTTACAAAACAAAAAAGTTCATCGGAATTCTGCACAAAGAGTAACTGTTGCATCCAGAAGCTATCAAGTCTATCAACTTTCACAGAAAATTTTTTGGATGCAGCATGAACATCTTTTTCACACAATGATCTGAGCTGACAATCAATTCTGTCAGCCTTAAGACCAGGTATCAAGTTTGTCAACAAGTATGTTTAGTGTGTATCTAAGATGTCTTTTCAGTACAGCTGGCCGCGATACAACAGCAGGATCCAAAGACAAAATGCCTTCAGTAAAGGGATATTTCAGAGGCGAGCGCTCAAACATTTTTTCACACAACTTTTGATAACAGTTTCTACATTCATTTTTGAAGTAAAATTTCTAGTTGTGAAATATTCTTAGTCTTCTGCAGGGCATTCCTTGTAGCATAACCTATGTCAGTATGTTTAGCACTCAAACACACATTCTATTCTGACAGATCTACAGAAGTGGCTTTAGTAGAGGACTCGAGCACTTATTTCTTCACAAAAGTTGACATAATTCCGATAATCAGTGAATTTAATGATAAATATAGTAAATGTGCCGTGGGTGCATCTGACAAAGTCAATCAGAAATGGCTCTACAGTTGCTGCAAGTGAGTGGAAAAATGTCAATTTCGCAAATAATAATTTGTCCTTCATTGCTTCTGACACAAAGCTACTGCGCTGAGGAGCTTTCAGTTTGGAAATCTCATCAGCATATTTTCCGATGCTAGGAAATATTGTTACTGCTCTTTCTGCCACCTTTGTATTTTCTACCCAACGCACCAGGCAAAACTTCTATGGAAACAAAGTGGAACCTGTAAATGAAGTATAATCATTTCTTCGTGCTGGAACATTTTTAAACTAAAAATATTTTGCCCTCAAAAGTTTCCATAATTTTCCACCCTGTGATTTTCATTGCATTTTTGAAGGCACCATGCAGAATATGCAGCAGCAACTTTCTATGTCCAAAATTGAAGTTTCACTATGACCCCTCACTGGTGTATCTTTTAAATCCCTCAAGAGATTAACATTCACATTATGCCCGTCCGTTGAAAACTGAATTATCTTATTTGTGTCGATTCCAACTAACGCTGTAATAAGAGCCTTCAACAGATCTCCTGATGTACTATGCCCTACAAATGCAGAAGATAAGTATCTTGTGATAGCACAGCTATTTTTCTCATCCCAAATCCTAATCACCGCGCCCATTTGACCCTTCTGAGCAACTTTATTTAGACGCTTGTCAAATCCTGCTACTACATATGAAGCACTAGAACATAAGTTTACTAGATTATGATATAAGTGTGGTGCCAAAACAAACGTTAATATGTACAACATTTTCGTTCTCCCTAACTGTATTTTACTTGCTATGTTTGAGTCTAGGAAAATTACCTTAAGTAATGACATTTTTTTTTGGCACTGCACAAAGAATTGTGTGACAACACTTTTAAGGCACACCAAATAATTTCGGCCCGAGTGGTGGTGTCATTTAACACAAATCGATTCAAGCCACATAACTGTTGTTTCATGTATAATGCAACCTGGTGCAGGATTACTTACAAATGCTTCTATAGATGTAGAAGGCTTGCTTGTGTCAGAATCTTCACTTCCTTGTAACAATTTGTTCTGACTGAAAAAAACATTCAGCGAAATACCACTTGAAAGTGCTGCTACTGCCGTTTGATGTTTTTTGCCCTTCATGTGGCTTCGGAGTGCCGTTTTACCCATATTGCTTAAAGAAAAGACGCTTTTACATACACTGCACTGCACCAAAAACGGGTTTCCACAATCTTCTTTAAGCCATTCCTTAAATTGATCATCGAGCAGCCATTCTCGCAAAAATGAACACTTTGAATACAAACTCATTTTAACAAATTAACCGTGATTAACGGACTCTCAAAATTAAACACCACAAAAAGACATTACAGACAATCATTACAGCTACGAAAATAGTCATAACTCCTAGCTTTGTCACACAATGGCTATAAACAGCATGGCACCCAAATCAAAACAAAACACAAACTGGCAGTGATGTACACTAACATCAAAAGGAAACACAATTACACTCTGACAATGCCATTCTCATGTGTGTTAATAAATGATATGAAAATTAGAGCAAAATAACATACGAAAGTTATTTCAATCACTGGAAAACACCACCGTCACATAACATAACGGCGAGCGCCGAGCAGACCGAGCATTACTGCTAGCACTGCTCGGCACTGTCTGGATGGCATCAAATATATTTGATGGTGCGGCGAGCGGCGCTACTCGGTACAGTTCAGCATTGGCTTGATGAATTACTAGGTGCGGTTCAGTGCAAGAGAACTTACGGACGTTCAATGGGCTGCTCCAAAACACATGACTTTTTATTTTGAATTCTGATCCAAATTGTGGGTGATATATATATGGATAAGTACAGTGTTATATTATCAATGTTACTGAACTGGCACGGAAATAAACAGAGCACAAAAAAATTCCCAGTTATTAAAAAAATTATCTGACATTTACCTGATAACTCCTGACGAACGTGATTTCCCTGATAAATCCCAGTTTTCCCGGTGAGTGGCTACCCTGTTTACCCACATAAACAAGAAACGTTGTGTTTTAGGTACTGTTTTCAATCAATGCACAAATCAAAATTTTCCCAGACCCTTTATAAAATTCCCTGAATTATCAAGATTTCTCTGACCAAATTTCCAAATTACCTTAATTTTCCCGGTTTTCCTGGTCTGCAGCCATGCTGCACGAACAAACACAAACCTCAGTTTCTAATTACTTCAGAATTTATAATCTGAAAAGTTGTCCTGGTATAGTGGATGTATCTATTACTATCTTAATTTAAAAATAATATGACTTCTGAGGTTGAGACAAGGAGGATGAAAATGTGGAACTTTATAAAGAGAGTTTATGTGACTCGTGACAGTACTTGCCACCATGCTTGCAGGCCAAACCAATAAAGTCCAATAAACAACTACTATTTCAATAAAACACATGCAGTACTCACGCAGCTATGAACATGGCAGCAGTGCCAACCAATTGCAGCTTGGCACGCATGACAGACATATGGCTGAGGAAGCGGTCGACGTATGATACGGCCAGGTAAAGTGTCTCCGTTTGGAGTTTGTACTCTTCCGCTACCTCCACTAGCCAGTCCACCAGGATGGCCCTCATAGAGTAGGTGATGTCTGGCTGCTTGCGCATGTAGCCTGGTTTTGGACGGCTTCGCTTCTGCACAACATGTCAAGTCTCTGTTCAGTCACTATGTTTGGCATCAGATGATGTGTAACAAGCAAGATAAAAATTTTGTCTCACAAAATTAATCTACTTTCTGCAATGCATCAATAACTTACAATTTGTTACAGTAAGAAGAATACCAATTCCTTTATGTACTATACAGAAGCTAATTATAGGAAGGACTAACCATGAAATATAATAATCTAAATTCTAACATTTCAAATTCATCACTTTTTCTTAGTACTAAGCAATGAGTCAATGTTAGTAAGGAGGTTTTATACACAGGTGTTGTGATGTAAAATGGAGGGGGGAGGGGGAAACTCATATTTACATATGTATTGTGATAGTGGGCACTCCAGCACATTTGTGGATATGTATATGGTAGATTCTTACATCACTGTTACTTGTGGCTGTAAAAGGTAAGTTGAGCTACGAAGAATGTAGAGTAATAGTGCCGGGTAACAGAATAAGTCATGCAAAGTGCATTAGAGACCCACGCAGATTCGTCTTTCGTCATTATGAGTGAAACCTTGGCTTGGCCTAGAAAAAAATTTGAAATATTTAATAGTTGCATGATTTTAGATTTTCACAGAATTTTGTAGTTTGTTGGAACATACTATCTAGAGCACAAAAATTTTTTTTTAGATTTTTAGTTAAAATAATTGTTTTTATACATGCATTAATGGATACAATTGCACGCTTAAATATGCTTTTTTAGTACTTTTTGTAATTGGCTGTCATTAAATTATCTAATTAACCTGGAAAGCCTAACTTGGTCTCATATCAAAGCTTAAAAGATGAGGCTTTAAAACATATATTGTTTAGACAAATTCTTTCTGAACTGTAGGTTGCAAAACCTCTAGAATTAGGCCAATAATTTTTTGAATTTTTCCAATATTCTTAATTTTTTACGTTATGAAGGAGAACACTACCAAAGCCGATCATTTTTTTTTGCAATAGCCGAGTATAAGTAGTAATTGTAAAAAAAATATCAACCTGTTTTTTTTTTTTCAGTCCATTATAAAAAAAAAAGGCTGAAGTATGGAAAAATCGAAAAATTGCACATCAAATATTTTTATGTAGCACTGCTGATAAAATTCTGAATAAATTGTGAGGTATACTCCTTGTAGTATATATTAAAGAAACAAAAACATTGAATTGTTTTTTTTTTTTTTTTTAAGTCCTTTTAGGAAAAAAATTTTAATATGTAAAAAATTTTGATACATATCACCATTACACATTAGGAATACAAATATATTCCAATTCTGACTTAACATTATAAGGGCAACTCCACAAAAGATAAACAGGTAAATGTGGTTTGAGACAGGAAGCTGCGGACATGTGAACCAGTGGCTATCAACAGATAGATGTGAGTTGGTTACTGTTGTGAAATTATTTTCAGATTTTTTGAACAGCCTTGATAAAAAGATGCAAAACTTGAAAGTGCACCGTTTCATTTCTAAACAACAGTTAAAGTTTTTGTAAGCGAAGAAGCAAAATCTTGAAAGTGACACTTGCATTATACTTAAACATTTTTCTGAAAACTTTTCCTTTGTTATGCAAGATGAGATCCAATAGGCGTGTTCGAAATGGCCTATTTGGGGATTTAGGGTTTGGGAATTTAGGGTGTACGGTTTCGAACGCCAAATATCAGCACTGCATGTGGCAGAATCGGAAACTAGAGGTTTGATGTAGTTTTGATGTTGTTTTGTTACCTCTTTCGTATCCAGGTTTATGAAAAGTCACTTCTTTGCCCGGGTAGAGTAAAATTTTACTTTTTAAGTTTATAAACTGATACGTTCGAGGGATGAATGTTTGGTTTAAAAAGTGAACTTAGCTATTTGCTCGCATTTGTTTGTCACAAACTAACTAATTTGCTAGGATGTAGCAAATATTCGAGACTAGCTACCTCTAACAGGTTGATTTTTGTAAAATCCGTTGTAAGAAATAATACCTTTACCGTACAAAGACGTAAGAAATAATACCTTTTACCGTGCAAAGACAATAAAAGAACGACTTTTAGTTATTCAATCCTTTCAACGAAAATATAATTTAAAATTCTATATCAGGCAATCTTTTTATTATATTACAAAGTAGGAAAATTATTTTTAATATAAACATGTATTGTAATTGTCTATACACAAATAAATAATCGCGATATTTTGTTCTTTAGTTATATAATGCTTGTCGTAGATAGTTGTTATTAGTTTCGCTTGAAATACGGACCATAATACTTGAATCAACAACAGAAGACGATTTTACGGACCTATTTGGGGATTTAGTGTGCTACTCTACCTCAGTAAATTTCAACCCTAAATCCCCAAATTTTTAGGCCCTAAAATTGGTCACGTGGTCGATTTAGGTACCTAAATGTCAGTCTTCTAGTGGATTCGAACACGGCCAATCTTATCACTGATCGAATTTCCAAGGAACTATTCATCCTTTTGTGGTGTACATCAAAGTTAATGACTTTTTAGTCTGCAAAACCTTCAGCTTCATCAGTGATTGTATTACTCATAACACAGTTACCTTTTATTCCTTTAAGAAAGTCTTGCTTACTCACATAAAAACTACTGATTTTGGCATACACAAGGTGTTGTACTTTACAGATGGTGCAGCGGACCAGTATAAAAACAAAAAAACTCCATTAACTTATGTTACCACAGTAAAGATTTTGGATTAAAAGCAGAGTGGCACTTCTTTGCATCAGCACACGGGAAGGGGCCTTCTGCTGGAGTTGGGGCTGCTACAAAGAGTACTGTCAGGAAGGCGAGTTTACAAAAAACTCGTAATGACCATATATTTACTTCCCTTGACAAGTTCAATTTTTGTAAACATAACATTCAAGGCATTAATTACTTTCATGTGAGCTCAGAAGAAATAAACAAATCATATACATTTTTGGATTCATGTTTTGAGAAAGCTATGACGATACCCCAAAAATACCAGGGCGACGTGGTCCACTCGCAGGTTATCACCTCGGGTTTAGCTCAGTGCATGTTGTCTCTCCGTGTAATTCACGAGTCGCGGGTCATCAACATAAGAGTGAGGTACCTCCTTAGTAGAGAAGCGGCCACAGACCTTAAACAGGATTTATTGGCTCCATCTTTAACACACATTCGTGATACAACCACGTGGTTCACATATAACTAGTTGCAACTCGTCCGGCCAAAACTACAATAATAAACTTAGTGGGACGGAGCACCACTGATATATTTCACTTTCTCGAGGAGAACACGTGCAGCGGTCCAGCTAAGACATATTCATTAAAACCAGCACCGTAATTCTTCCTACATAATTTCCTCGATCATCGTCGCTTTCCACCTCCCCCAAAAAGCACTGAAACAAAAAAAACCTGCTTTGCTATTGGCGAGCCGCGCTTCGCGCCTGCCGATGCTTTTACTGAACATATCCCTTCTGGAACCACTAGCACACACTAACATGAACCAGTGCAGGGGAAATTACAGTAGGCAAACAGATAATTCTAACATCATGTTTCAGCTTATATTAATGACAACAACAAAGAAAACAAATGTAAATTGCAAATAATAACTCCGGGGGGGGGGGGCGTCGGTATGGTGGAACAGCCACACTAGGAGTCTTGGCTGTTATGCCTGTCTGCACACGGTGCTACATTCTCCTCTCCCTCTCATCAGGCCTAGGAAAAGTGAAAATATTATGAAATACAAATATATGTCTAAAATCACCAAGGGAAATAACTTATACAAAGTCATTTAGCAATTCATTTGAATACATCCTAAATTACTTTCAGCTTAAAATACAGACCTAACCTAATATACATCTTCACTTGAATATACGAAGGCTAGACTGGTTCATGTGCCAACTCAAACTATTCTAAAGCATTTTGGCCGTCAGTACGTCACAAAAATTAACAAAATTTACAGAATTAATTTAGGTTCCTTAAGTGTAGATTTTAGTTAGGTAGTTGAGTTTACATCTTGAATAGGCTTTTGCACACACGCAGGGGTGCAGTCCAAGATCCTTGTGTAGATTGCACTTGCATAGTATTTAGAATACTTGGTCCGTCGTGTAGTATGGTTGGCACTAGCCAGGCACTAAACCGTTGCACTCGTGGTTCACTTCCCTACCTACCTGGTTATACCTCGTGTACACGTCGGAATACAATGTTAACTGTGCCAATGAAACCCCACACAGTACCTGTTACATCAGAAGACCAATAACAAGAAAATCAACAACATAGGAAAATCTCGGTGACGTGTCCTTACTATGTTAAGAAAGGAGAAAAATGGACGTTTCATGCTGGGGCAGGTGGCGCATGGCATGCCTAACATCATACTCAAGTGAACATGTCGGTTCAAATCGCAAATAATTATGCGGCACTTCCCCTTCATATGTATCCTAAGAAAAGTGACTATATTTGTTGTGTCTATCACTCCTTGTGGTGGTTAGCAAAGGTTGAAGATGTGTGTCACGATCTACAGACTTATGATACAGAATACTTGGTTCAATTTTTTCATCCAGCTGGACCCGGAACATCCTTCAAACTTAAAACAGAAGATAAAGTTTGGTTTACGTATAAAAATGTTTTCCATATTTTAAGTCCAACTGAGTTGTTCATGCACAATGCTTGAACTCGCAACATCATGAAAAAAATGAATATTCCTTTTTCTGGACTTTTAAACGTTCATTAAGCTGTGTTAGAATGGAATTGTCTATATTCTGTAATTATCAGATTATGCGTACCTAATAACATAGCTTCACAAAAGCTACTAACTTATGTATATGTAGAAAAACACTATAGAAGTGCAAAGATCATATGAGTTTTAAACTGACACATGCCTAGTTCATGCAATATTTGAAATATTTATAAAAAAACTAATTTTCTTTGTACCTACTTAAACAGTGGATAACTGAAATTTTTTTTCCTAAATTGACAAAAAAACCACTCAATACTTTTATTACTTTAATGTATACTACAAGGAGTATACTTTTTTTTTTTTTTTATTTTTCCAGAATTTTATCACCAGTCCTACATAAAAATATTTGATGTCAAAAATGGCAATTTTTCAATTTTTCCATACTTCGGGTAATTTTTTTATAATGATGGAAGGCTAAAAAAAACAGGATGATATTTTTTGTACAATTAGAACTTATACTCTATTATTACAAAAAAATTATCGACTTTGGTACTGTTCTTCATAACGTAAAAAATTGAGAATATTGGAAAAAACTCAAAATTTTTTGGCCCAATTCCAGAGGTTACGCAACCTACAAATCAGAAAGACTTTGTCTAAACAATATATGCTTTAAAGCCTCATCTTTTAAGCTTTAATATGAGACCAAGTTTGGCTTTCTAGGTTAATTAGATAATTAATGACAGCCAATTACAAAAACTACTAAAAAGGCAAAGTTTAGCACGCAATTGTATCTATTAATGTGTACATAAAAAATTATTTGAACTAAAAATCTAAAAAAAATTTTTTGTACTCTAGATAATATGTTCCAACAAACTACAAATTTGTATGAAAATCTAAAATCATTCAGCAACCTCGATTTGTTGATTTAAAATGGAATGACCCAGGAAGCATCCGAGATCATAAGTGTAAAACAGTAATGCAAATAGCAAGGTTTTCATCTCAGCCTAGAACAGAGGTATTAATAGTATCAGGACAAAAACTTTTTGGCCAACCCTAGAATTGTTAAGTTACGGCTAAGCTCATGATCTGTGTCTGTCCAATTTGACATGAACTAGTAATGAAGTGAACGGTGCTCCTACCTTAGTTCACATGTTGGATATAGGTCATTCGGAATAAAGTGAACACTAAAGATTTAACCTTTGAAAAAAATCACTAGCCGTTGCTGCATATAATTCAACATTGACAACAGTTACAGTACTGCTTATACAGTTGGCAGCGAATTATCGCACGTAGTTCCGTGTAATTTATTTTTAAATACAACATTACTGAAAGAATATCAAATGGAATCGACCTCTTCGTATTTAATATACTATAAAATATTTATTTATGATAATATTGACATACTTACTGCCTGTATAAGTTTACTGAAACGGCGCCAGTAGAAAGTGATGTAATCCGGGCCGTTCAAATTCAACAGTCGTTAGCGAAAGGCGTCTAGCGCTACGTGCGCTGACATAGTTAATTATTTCACCGACAGGTGGCATAAGAGTTAGGTTTTCGCCACTTAGCTTGGAAGCGTTCAATGACGGTACCAGACGGTACAAGTGAGAGCATTGTTGTGTTTGTCAATTTGCAATAAATATGGGTTTCTGATAAAACACATTCAAAAGTATTAGAAGTGACTGTTTCCTCATTGGTAATATGTAAGTTGTTATGTGTTACGATCGCCAACATAAGTATCTTGATTTAGAAACCGCAATTTTTTTTTGTTTCATACACTAAGAAAATACCTTTTTTTTTTGTTGAGTGCGTCGTCGTTCATGGCAGTGTGTTTGAATTCTTAAATTGTGTGTGTCATTATGGCGTGTTTTTTTGTGGCGGTTTTGAGTTATAAATTCAATTTTCATGTGTACATATTTACGAGATACGTAACGGCAATAGTGCGGGTCGTAAAATTAGAGTCGATGCACAGAAACCAGTATTAAAAGACGTTAACTTGCAGGTATTTATAACTAAGATTACTATTGGTTATACATTTTATTCAATACCCGTGTATTTAATGAGTAGATATTGTTGATAACATTTTCAGCCCAGTGTAATGTAGATGTAAACACTGTACAAGCCTATGTAAATTAAAGCACGTGGCAATGTTTACGTTTACATACCGCGGAAAGATATAAACTGGCAGAAAATAGAAATTAATCAGGGCTTTTTTGAGTGCTCACTTTATCCCAAATCACCTATATGAGTTTAGGATTACCCAGGATAAGTTACTGCAAAAGGGTACTTCGAGTTACATGGAGTCAGGTTAAACTGTAAATAACACAAGTTTAGGAGATTTGCTGTATGAAGTTAATCAACCGTGCCATTCCAGACCACAAGTGCAAAAAAAAACTGCAATAATCCCTAACCCGACACACACACAAACAGCATTGTTGTTCAGGCTATGTTAGGGTCTCCTTTCACTTATAAGAGGTTGAGAACTAGTTGACAGCAGTCAAGGCTATTTTATTATAGTGACAACCATGAACCTGAGAAGACGACACATGGTTAACCCAACATATCTGTTGGAAAAGTTAGAAAAGAAGAACTGAGCAGCTTGCACTAGGCTACTAATATAAGCATTCATCCAGAATGGCCGAGACCCACTACACTTCCTTGGAAAAATTCACTACACCAAACGGGGGACTGAATATTAAGCTGAGTATATCCTGCTAATGATAGATGATAAGCTGTGAATAACCATCGCAAATGTAAGAGTGCCATAGTGAACAGAGGCAACAGAGATAAACATACACCAAATTTTCGACAAACTGGTTTAACCCACAAATGAAAAAAGTTCTAACCTGATAGCCACATTAGGCACTGCATGTGGATCAGCTTATATGGGAAACATCAATGTCAATAATTCATTGAGAGAAAGAGATTAAATAAAATATTTAAAAAAAGGACGCTAGGGTGTGTAAGTATATATGGCGAGTAGGGAGGAAACTGCAATATTCTAAGTCATGATATTACAGGTCTTTATGATCAAAAAAGTTAACATGAACACTGGGTCAATATGCGACGGTTGTCAAGACAGCCTGATTTGAATGGAAAAGACTTATAACCCGCCAAATTGATCTTATTGTTTTATTTGGTTTAATGTTCTAGTTTCAGTGACAAGGAGATTGTACTACATTATGAATAACACAAATTCATGTCAATTATAATGGATTACCATAGAAACATGTTATTAACAGCATTATTTATTATTTTGTGGACTGTGAACTTTAACGCTGTAGTGTAATGGTTATTTCTACATTTTTTTAGATACAGTCTGCATGAATGGACAGTTTAAGACGTCACACATTTATACAAATGCAGAGTATGTAGAGATACTGACTGTTTATGACTTCTGCAATTGTAGTTCCACTACATCCGTAGAAGAGTACCGCCACCGCTTTCCTAGGTGGAGAACACCTGACCAAAGAATGTTTTCCAGAGCTTTTAATAAATTTCGGAAGAACGATTCTAGTGCTCATGTGCAGTCGGAACAAGGACTTGACCAACACTTGGATGAAGATGAGAACATCATAGGCGATGTTCAGCATAACCTAACTACTACAACTTGGCGTAATGTTTCACAAACACGTGTACGTCAGTTACTGCATGGTGAACAATTATACCCATTTCACCTACAGCATGTGCAATATCTTCACATAGGAGACAATGCCCAGCATCTACAATTTTGAAACTGGTTCCAAAACAATTGCCATTTGGTGCCAATAATACTCTTCACAGGTGAAGCTACGTTCATGCGTAGTAGAATCTCCAATACATATAAAAATAATTTATGGAGCCCAAAAGAACAAAACCCCCATGGTATTGTAGATACAAATTTTCTAGTGTGTTTCTCAATTAATGTGTGGTGTGGTATGTTGGATGACCAGCTGATAGGCCCCGTTGTTTTAGATGATCATATGAATGGGGCAAGGTACTTGCACTTTCTGCAATATACATTACCTGAACTACTCGATGACGTTTCTTATGCTATGTCTTGTTTTGTACTTCCAGCATGATGGAGCACCTCCTCATTATTGCAACAAGGTGAGGAAGCATATGAATACCACTTTTCCGAAGCAGTGTATTGGTCATGGTAGTACCATTCCCTGGCCACCAAGGCCTCACAACGTCAACCCCTTAGATTGTTTATTGGGTTAGGTGAAGAATGAAGTCTACAGATGTAAAGTTAATACACAAGACTAATGTGCCGTTTGTTGGCACATGCTCATTTGTTTGTTTTTATTTGTTTTGTCTAGTTCGTCTATTCGTAGTGGTAACTAGATAACATTTTTTTTTATTTTGGCAAAGTTACTCCACCCCAGCACTGGTTATTTCTTTAATCTTCGGTAAACTTGTAATAATAGTAAACTGCTTATTATTTTATAAAGAAAATTTCAGGTAATTATTTATGTGCAGTTAAGGCATTGTGGTATACTTATGGAACAGTTCTTGTGTAATATTTCTGATCAACTCTAATCATGATCTGATCATGTTTTGTTTTCAAGTAAATTAAAACAAATTTTTTTATTGGTAAAATTAAAATTAAAATACCATGTTTTGACTATTAAAACACATGTGTGCTTTAAAATATTTTGTTAAGGAAATATTGTTCGATACTATCGAAATACTATTTTGGTAACATCAAGTAGCTACGACTCTATGCCGGCCTATAACCTCTAGGCATTCGTTTGTCTCGACCTTGTTGTCTCTTACACATCATGGCGTGAACATCAACCATACACTTAGTGTTCTTTATCCGTTTATAATGTCGTAATCCGACAAGTTTTCCGCCTAGGGTGAGTTTATTCTTTCCATTCTTTATATTTTGCGCCCTGTGTTACTTTGTTTTTATGATGTTCTTTAAAATTATATTTTGTTTGCTTGTTTAATGTAGCGGTCCCCGCCACGCGGTTTCTACTCTTTGCTATGTAGAAGGAAGCCTATTCAAATTTGAGGGATTTGGCTTGTCTACATCTTCCGATGAAGTAATTTTATTTCTACTCGTCCTTTTGCTGTACCGTCATCGGTAGCCATGGGCGAGATGGAGAAATAACATCTTTCGGCGGTGGCAAGAGTGTCCCCATGAAGGACAGCCAGGAAAGTCCAGCCAATATATTTATTTTCCTTCTCTCGTCCTAACTACTTGATGTGCACACAGCTCTAATTATTCTATTTGAGACTTTATTTATTATTCGATCACAACCTCTGCAAAATTAATTGAACAACGAAAATTTAAAAATTTGTTAAAA
>PNEQ01030928.1:0-28858 GCA_003012365.1 Medauroidea extradentata
CGAATCAATGGAACAAGATACAGTAAAGTTCTTGCAAGATACTGGCGAACACTAACGAATCAATGGAACAAGATACAGTAAAGTTCTTGCAAGATACTGGCGAACACTAGCGAATCAGTGGAACAAGATACAGTAAAGTTCTTGCAAGATACTGGCGAACACTAGCGAATCAATGGAACAAGATACAGTAAAGTTCTTGCAAGATACTGGCGAACACTAGCGAATCAGTGGAACAAGATACAGTAAAGTTCTGGCAAGATACTGGCGAACACTAACGAATCAATGGAACAAGTTCCAGTAAAGTTCTTGCAAGATACTGGCGAACACTAACGAATCAATGGAACACGTTCCAGTAAAGTTCTGGCAAGATACTGGCGAACACTAACGAATCAATGGAACACGTTCCAGTAAAGTTCTTGCAAGATACTGGCGAACACTAAACGAATCAATGGAACACGTTCCAGTAAATTTCTTGCAAGATACTGGCGAACACTAACGAATCAATGGAACAAGTTCCGGTAGAGTTCTTGCGAGATACTGGCGAACTCTAGCGAAGCACTGGAACAAGATTCGTACTTGTTCTTCCTACAGGATCAAAGAATTTTTCATCGACGCTTGACCAAGTAATACTGAGGCAAACGGAAAGTAACACTGCAGTTAGCAGAGTAAAGACACGAGTGGTCTTGTAGCTTTGACTGTTACAGATTATTCGAAACTGTTCAACGTGCTTAGTTGATGTCTGTACAGGAATAGCATTCAAATAACTTTACATGCGTGAATACTCATTTTAGGTCGTCCACTTACCTCTGAAGTTTTTTTACAGTCTCGAAAATGGCGAAAATATGTGTTTTTTTTTTTGCTGTCATTTTTTTACCATGAAATCCTTGATGCAGAATCTTTTCAAATTTATAGGCGTGTGCAGTACACCTTAATATTTAATATTACGCCATAATTGTTAGGGCCACACCTGAATGTCTCTTAGAGGCTAGTTTTCGGCGAGAAGACTACACACCAGTTCAGTGACTTGCGCTTCCCTAGAGGCTAGGGTAAGGCGCGATGTACATGGTATGTCGTCCTTACCGCGTCTGCACTTCTAATACTCGAACGTGCAAACTACCTTGACTCAGGCGGCAACCTTAAGATCGCTGTCTACCGCAATTTTCATCACCATTTTTTAATTTTGTACCAGCTATTTTTTTCTTAATTTAGACACAAAATGTGACTAAATTTGGCTCTTATGAAATTTTTTTATCTCTCATAGTTTTCGCGTAATGGCTTGTTAAAGTCGTATTTTGCATGTTTCCGTTTTAAGGACTACATACACTTAAACCAACTGATATACCAAACTAAAAAAAAAAAAAAAACAGTGGATAAAGACATTGCTGGCTACAATGTCATGCTCATAAAAATAAAGAATAAAAATAATTTGTATTTTAAAAAATTCTGAAACTAAAAATAAAAATTTAAATATTCAATAATTTTTCGCAGTGGCTAACTCCGCGGACGCGTTCCCCTCGTTCGACCGCTGAACGTTGTTGGTAAACAGCGATTGTTGCGTGGGCACGGCCGTATTTTCGCCGTGGAATTCCCGTGATTAAATTCTCCGCCGTCGCCCTAAGTGTTTAATTAAGCAGAGGAATAAGTAGAGGATTACAGACGACGTGTCCCGGGGCCTTATAAATATGTATTCGCTCTTCGGAGAGGCGAGAGGCGCCATCCCTTGAGGCGTCGGCGACAAACAAAAAAACCTCCATCGTGGCGATCGTCCATTGTTTTCCTCCCGGCGCGGCTGTTAATTTCATTACCAAGTACCACGCCCTCTTTCGTCCAGTTTCTTCCCCTCACTCATATACTGTTCCTCTCATCCAGAGGTAGGCCTACTCAAACTTTCTGAGAACTGACATCCTTAAACCAGAAGAAAAAAATTAATTATTTTATACAAGATGAGGCAAGACGAAGAATTTCGCGTGCTGATAGCTTATGAAAAGTAACTCTAAATAGTTTTTTGTTTGTAAAGTGAATACAGTAGGTGTAATGCTACCATTAAACTAAAAAAAAAAAATATTTACTTAAATGTATTACGTAATAATGAAATTTTGCTTGTTTGTTCGCCTGTTTGTCTTCTTTGCGCTCCTATACTTTAGTGAGTCTTTCTGCTTACACTCTTAAAGATTTCTAAATAAATAATAGAGGCGGTGGGGCAGAATGGGGTGTCAAAAAATTGTTATGGACATTGCAACACATGCTGGGAAAGCTTGTGTGAAGTACTTTATATTAAGCAGAGATGCTCTAAATAATGGCTAAATTATGAAAGATCAATTAGTTTTGGTACTGGAATTTAATTCATAGTTGATCTAAAATTAGCATTACTTCCACTATATTTACTTTACAGACAACTTGAAAACACAAATTTTTTACCTATTTATCTTATATACCTTAAACCTGCAAAGCGAACGCATGCTCTGAATCAACCTGTTTTTTTGCACAGTTTCGAATACACTCGCCCGGTCTGCCCCCCCTTTTTTTTAATTAAATATTTGTTTTTTTTTTTTTTAAAAAGTGGCAGCTTATAGAAAGTATTGTTAGAGATGATTAGAGGTACGTCAATTTCGCGGATTCATCTGGCAGTAGCCTAGATTGCTCAGTCCTGTACACGCTCTGGATACAGTCGATTATTCATTGGCTTACAACCTTACAAGCGAGTAGCACGCGATAGCTCTAGGAATTATTTCCTTATTTACTACTGGCTTGCCGTAGTCAAATGCGTTTCGTGACAGCCGCCAGCTAATCACACACGTGATTATGAAATATACATTTTGGCGTTCAACCTGACCTGGAATATATCTGCGAAATTGACGTACCTCTAGATATGATGGTATATCGCAAAAATGTTTTGTGCCAACATACCCTTGAAAACACTTAGTTTCTTGTGGCATGTACGATTAGGTGATATACTTCTGCCACAACATAGCTGTCTGCAGACCAATAACAAGTATCAAATATTACAATAGCATGATTCTTATTGGCTCAGTCAAATAGGGTAGCAGCTCTACGTACAAGCGAATACCAGCAGTCGTTGGTAAGCTGAACGTACGTTGAAATCCAGCAAACAGTCAAGTTTCCCCGCGATAAACCATCATCTCTAAGCATTGTTAGAGACACGCAAATTTCGCAATATTTGGTGATAGGCTAGAATTCACCATCACACACTGCGTGGCGTCACTGGGTTTGTACTTAGAATAGTGGGCATTTTACACTCGACCTTATAACATTTGCCGAAGAAGTCCGCCAGGCGCCCCACACGAACTGCAGAAGTCAGGTATATGCACACAGTAACTTTCAATCTAGTCTGTTGTCAGATAATAAGGCGAAAATTGCAGAGTTCCCCCCCCCCCCCAAGGCAGACTGTTCAACACATCAGGTATGATTGCAGTGTTAGAGCATAAACATAGACAGATACGGCGAGTTCCTTATGACAATCCAACATGCAGTTAACTTTAAACAAGGACTATATGCTTGTTTGAGACTGAATTGTGTTACTCAAAGATGCTAGGTAGAGTTTCCTATAACATACCACATTTGACGTTTGCACATTTATCTCTAGTACAAAAACAGTAAGTTTTAAAAATGTTTATGAAAACGCAGTAACGTTTTTAGTCGTATTAATAAAGCAATGGTTCTAATAAGCTGCAAATGGTACGATTTCAGAGAGTGGTTCCCAACATTGTACTAACTATGTACTGAATCGTAACATAACATTATAAATCAATTCTAATAAGAGAACAAACAACACATGTTATAACAACAGAAATGTTGTAATATATAATTGCTAATGTAGTTAGAATATATTTGTACAGTAGATTAAAGAAATGTTTTACTATTAGCAGAGTACACAAACAACATATTTCAGTCCTTACTTAAGGTGGCCACCTGTTGGGACGTATATTGCACGTTCGAGGCCTGGAAGTGCGGAAGCGATAAGGACGATATACCACGCGCTTCACATCTCCCTATAGCCTCTAGGCGCAAGTCACTGAACTGACACGCAGTCTTCTCGTCAACAACTAGCCTCTATGAGTAGAGACCGGAAAAATTCGCGGATTCACTGACCTGTAGGCTAGCCTGCAAGAATATTTGTGGGGTCGTGCAGACATCAACTGTTTATTAGTTGCTCGCTGACAGTTAAATAGGCCTGTATTAAATTATAGTTTTATTATTGGCTCATCTACTTCTAGGAAGTGTCGAGTAAGTCAACGGCCAATCGTGAACGTGATAAAGACCTATAGTTGCTGGAACTCTATCTTGAGCCTAAAAGAAAACGCGAATTTTTCTAGTCTCTATCTATGAGTCATCTAGTGGTGATCCTTTCATTTTATCACGCAACATCCAAGTTAAAGTAGTGTTGTACACGCCTATTCCTTTTAAAAGATTCCGCACTAAGTTTTTAATACCTAAATGGGCCACAAAAAAACTAATCATCGCCATTTTGGTGAATATGTCCTAACCTGAAGTGGGTATATACATGGTAATAGTATGGTTTCTATGAAACGTCGTACAAGCGCGTTGAGTATAGGTCATTCAGGATAAAGTGAGCACTAAAAATTTAACCTTTGAAAAATATCACTAGCAGTTACTGCATATAATTAAAAAATTACTATAGTTGCCCTATTGCGTGTATGGTTGGCAGCGAAATTATGCAATATAGTCCCGTGTGTTTTCCCATTTAAATTTTACAATACAGAAACAAAATCGGTCTAAATCGTCAAAACTGAATTTTATATAATTAATAAACTTTTTTTAATAAGCTGTATAGATACATACTGACTGCATAATTTATCTTAACTCGCGCAACACATCAAGTGACGTGTCCAGAGAGGTTAGATACGTCCCGTCGTTAGTCGCTACCCGCGGAAAGATACGAATTAGCTGAAAATAGAACTTTAGCAGGGATGTTTTGAGTGCTCACTTTATCCCGAACCGCGTATAGTTATAATTAGAGGTACGTCAATTTCGCGGATTCATCTGGCAGCAGTCTAGACTTGTCAGCCCTATACACCCACTGGCCACAATCGATTATTAGAGATGGTGAAATTTAGTGAATTTAATGACCTACGTGTTAGAATCAAATATCCTATGAATAATCAAGCCCTGTCTATTTGTTCATTGTCTACTGTTTCACTGAGTAGGAGGTAGTGGACAAATGGTCGGGACTTGAGCATGCATAGGATATTTGATTCTAACATGCAGGTCATTGAATTGGCGAAATTTCACCATATCTATCGATTATCTATTGGCTTATAACCGTACAAGCAGGCAGCAAGCGATAGCACTTCGCATTATTTCCTTATTTGTAGACACATGTAAAATTCGCGTTATCATTTGGTAGCAGACTTAACTTCACTTTCCTATACATAACAGAGCATAATCTGCTATTCAATTGGCCACGAACTTTTACGTGTTGTCATTTTACGTGTGTTACGTGGCCTCTCTACCATATAAGCATTCTCCACGGCAAGTCACGACAATATCGGCCAGCGGGAGACGTCGAACGAGCCTACAGTCACTTGGAGTCTAGTCAGCTGTCAGAAATTAACGCGAATTTTGCATGTCTGTACTTATTTACTACTGGCTTGCAGTAGTCAAACTCGTTTTGTAACAGCCGCCAGCAAGTCACAGACATGACAATGAAGTATATATAATTGGCGTTCAACCTGACCTGGAATGTATCAGCGAAATTTACGTACCTCTAGTTATAATAGTCTTGTTACGGCCGAAGCTCTGCACACCACTTTGCAGCCTGGACAGGCGGTCACCTTAAGGCGATGTTCTCTTTTTTCTTCTGTATTTGCGTTCATTATTTAAATGAAGCCTAAACGAGAGGAGATACAGAAAATATGATCTGTGATTTTGTTTAAAATTGTTTTTGCCTTGACAGCTATTTTTTTCCAAGGCAAGAAATTGTACGGTTTCACTGCAATGTTAATTAATTATAATTTTGTTAATTACATAATTAGCTAAATTCACATTTTCTGCCTTGAAAAAAAAAAAGTCAGCCAACATGGACATGACCATTTAAAAAAATTCCAAAGAGATTTTTTATATCTGCTCTTGTTTAGGCGTAAAAAATTAATATTGCGAGAAAAGTAGAAACAGGCACGGCGGGGATTGAAGCTCCCACCAACCACTGGGGCTGGTGTGATGTAGTGTCGTGTTGTCTAAGTGAGGTTAGTGTTGTCGACAAGTGGCCAAGTTAAACTCGTATAGTACAAGTGCATGGTTATTCTTCAGCCGTGAATGCCAGGCGCATCACTGCCATTTCATCGTGTGGTCGTTTGGGAAGGGAAAATAAAACATGTTAGTAGCATTTTTCTCGCGCCAAAAGTACCGAGACTGATAGCCTTTGTCAAAAACATAGCTAATCAGTGTGATCTGCCCTTTGCGGGCTTCACCACTGCCAAGTGCCATGTATCACAGCAGAGAGCCCTTCGTCAAGATTTCTTATGGAGGTCGAGCTGTTCCGATGTCCAACATATGCCGGTCAGAGATAATCTTGTTCCTCACTGGTACACTGTGTCTTCATGTCTTCATATCTACGATCGAGATTGGTGCCATTTGGTGAATGGATCAACATTAATGTTTTAAATACTTAACTGTATGTTTTTTACTTCTTCGTTAAGACTACTTTGCACCGAAAAATTCGTAATTTTATAATGAACTGGCCAAATCGTATACATTACATTGAAAGTAATTTCCCACAGATAACGAATTTTTCCGTTCTATAGTTTTCGTACAAGCGAATGTCAAAGTAGCGATTTGACTTTTTTTTTTCACTACTTACCCAGTGCAAAAACTATTCAAACGATACGAATGAAATGATTTTGAGTGAAAGTAAATGTATCATGACACCTTTGTAATTTCACGTAAAACCAGAATTTAAAAAATCTTTAATGTTTTTAAATTTTTGCATATCTTTAAGCGCTTATGTTTGAAAAAATAATATTTTTTGTCTACGGAAAATAACAAAGGTGTCACTCTGTGGCTTAGTACATTTACATTCAGTCTAAAATATTTCATTCGTATCGTGTAAATAGTTTTACTTTGGGTAAATAACGAAAATAGTCCAATTGCTACTTTGATATGCGCTTGTACGTAAACTGTGGAACAGAAAAAAAATACTTGTGGAAAATTATTGTTAATGTAATGTGTAAGAGGTGGACAGTGTTTGGTACAATTATAATGTTTCGAATTTTTTCGGTTCAGAACGCCGCTGACGGTATGAACTTATTTTCGAAAACAATTTTACACTTTTGGTGAAAGTTGTTCACTAGATACGCTTGTGGTTGCTGTTAAATTAGGACCAGTTGCTTCACTTGGGGTGGATTGCAGAGTCATGTTAGGAAAATATTGAGGTAAAGGTGAATCTGAGGAGAACTTGAGTAAAATCTAAGAATTTTTCGTTTGCATTGCACAGACAGGAAACTGAAGTATCTTAATTGAGGTGAAGTGTTACCACAATATTCACGAGAAAAATAATTTCTCTTCGTGCATCGACTTGCGAATGTACCTCAAATGTATATTATTTCCCAATTATTATCCACAAATCTTATATGGCAGTGATTTCTTAACTTATATTTAGTGTTTTGCATACTGTAAAGCTGGAAATATGCAAAATAAAAATGATAATAATTATGTCCTCGATTATGTTTATAAAATGTTATCGTAACCACTTTGTTTATAAAATGCCGTCGTTATCATTTTGATTGATAACAAAAGCGACATTAAAAACACTACATCGTTTTCATGTAACAATGTACAACGAATATAAATTGTGTTGTAGATGCCAGTGCAGTCTTTCATTTATACCATGGTTATGTTCCTTCTCTAAAATATTACCAATTAATTTAAAATAAGAATATTACTCTCCCCCATGGGGCATTTCAACATCAATTTACGGCTGCCATGATTTATTTGTTGCCTGAGAAATTTTTTAAGGAAAGTCTGAGGACACCTTAGGAAATTCTTAGTTTTCCCTTATATTTCACTCACTTTTCGTCTCTGCAATGAAAATTTCTCACAGTTCACTCAGAGAGGCCTTAGATTTTTCTCAATATGACTGTGCAATCGGCCCTTGGTATTTCATTCACAAAAAAACATTATTTTCATCCGAGTAAGGTGACTAATTAGTAAAATCTTACAGTAATTGAACTTTGACAATGCGTACTGATTGAATTTTTTGATTTAGGGCCTATACAAAGTGCAGAATTATAACTTGCAAACTTAATGATTTCTCGAATCGCACCAGTGCGTAATAGAAATCCTACTCGTGGTACGAGATAGGGCCACTACGCAATACTTCATTCTTTACGGGCAATGATTAGTAGCGACCAGCAAAATTTGCGTTATTATTTAGTCGACTTAATGCTACAACTAGGTAACTAGGTAGCTGGAGATATCCAACTATAACACTGAAAATTGATTTTGTCATACAAACACTTATGTTTTTAATGCAAATTTGTGTTGCATCAATACTCCTAATTAACACATTTATAAATGTATACATATTAAAAGGAATGACCGTAAGGGTAGTGTAGACATCTGCAGATAACTTTGTCTGGGAAAATTTAAGTTACCCAGTTCTTGCACTAACCTGACGATTTGGCAACAGATTATACTTCATTGGCCTGTATATACCTGAGTACAATATGTGAGTACTTTGAACACGAGCATGTGAGATATCAACTACGTGTGTGACAGCTTCACGGGATGTTAGTTATTGTATAGGCGATTCGGAATAAAGTTATGAGCATTCAAAATAAGTCCTGATTCATTTATATTTTCCGCCAGTTTATATCGTTCCGCTGCATGTAATCATAAAACATTACCGTGTGCTTTTATTTACACAGGCTTGTACCATGTTTACATTTACATTACATCGCTCCGATAAATGTTATTTGTAATATATACTCATTAAATACACGGGTGCCGAATATATGCTATACTCAATAGTAATATTAGTTATTAATACCTGCGAGTTAACGTCTTATAACACTTGTTTCTCTGCATCGACTATAATTGATACAACACGCACTATCGCCGTTACGAATCTCGTAAATGTGTTCATAGTATATTAATTTGTAATTCAAAACCGCCATTAAAACACACGACATGATACACGCAATTCAAGAATTCAGGTTACGTTCAGTATACTGCCATGAACGACGACACAGTTAACTAAAACCATAAATAATGTATTTTCTTAATGTGTGCAACAGAAAAATATAATGCTGTTTCTATTTCCTGATACTCAGGCTGGCGATCATAAAACATAACAATTTACAGATGACTAACGACTTCAAATAATTTATAAATGACATTCATAAAACAGTCACTTCTGGTAGCTTACTTTAGAATATGTTTATCAATACCCACATATTTGTTACACAACGGACAAATACACTCAACGATAACTCGATTCCAGTTCCAAACAAAGCCAAGATAATACCTCTGTGGCGCGCAGCACTAGTGGCATGTGTCAACAATTGATGATCAGCAGCTTGTTTGCGTCACTTTGTGCTGGCGCTAGTTAAATAAAATTATACATTCAACAGGTATGTCAATAAGACCATAAATTAAAACTTGACAGTATAGTCAATGCAGAGAGGTCGTTTGCATTCGATGTTCTTTCAACAATGCTATTTTCAAGTAAGAACATACACGGAACTACATGCATTTATTCGCTACCAACTATACAAACAATAATGTAGTATTTTTGTTCGAAGGTTAAATCTTTGGTGCTCACTTTATTCCGAATGACCTACACCGCGGAACTTTTCATTACGGATCAGAGCAACCTCCCCGCAGACCACGACATTTTAGGCCTATGAGGGACTTGGTGAGAGTACAGCTACTTGCTCTGCTTGCAAGAACGGACGTGTGGTGTTGCAGTAAGTTTGTCCTGATTGGCTCAGTCAAATGAGGGACACCTCTGCACGAGAACGTGCTTCCAATAACCATGAAGTTTAACAGAAGTTGTGCACGTAAGATATTGAAACACGTTGGTGCGAAATTTTTTTCGTCAAAATAAGTATAGTCGCAACTCACTGCTACACTTTAAAATGCACGTAAGGAGGCTCCTTAAGAATTAGTGTACCTTGTGCCCGAGCCATGCTGTAGCGTGGTACGACAATTATTTATTTTTGTAACACTATTAAAAATATTTCCAATGCATTTATCTACGAAAAGAACAAACACTTCAAACTGTGTCCCTATTGTTTTAAAAATGGCGTTCACTAATTAAAAACATGATTTTCTGCTCCTCAAACGTGCTAAAAATGACTTTTACTCGTTATAGCTGAGAAACCGTAATCGCAAAAAAAAAAAAAAAATCAAATAAACCTGCATTGAATTTTACCGCATAATTTCCACAAATAATATGACAGGGCCATCGTTTGAAGTTCCATTGAAAAACACTCTCTGCGAAAACACTGCACGCTGGTTTAGTTCTTCGCGCCTAGAGGCGATGAGGTGTTTGACGGTCGTGTTATGTTCGTCTTATCACCTTCACCGTTCCCGTGCTTCAAACTTATAAAATAAAACCACTATCGTTCACGGACTCTTAAAGTTGGTTAACAATTAAATAACATAAGCACAGAACATAACAAAAACTCCTTTGCTGTGAGTGGTTGCTGTCCTATGTGTACGGACAAGAAATTAAATATTACTATGGGCCGGAAAATTTCGCTAATTCAGAGACCTGCATGTTAGAATGCACTGTCCTGTGCATACACAAGCCCCGACTATTTGTCCACTAGCTGCTACTCAGTGGAACAACGGACAATGAACGAATAGATGCAGCTCGAATATACATAGGATAATGGATTGTATCATGCGGGTCATAGAATGCGCGAAATTTTCCGGCCCCTAAATATTACCATTTCTCATGTCATTATCTCTAAGCACACGGCCACATTTTTGGTGTTGTGAATCAATAAGTAAGAATACATAGAGGTTAGTGCTTGTGCGAACGACCTTTGCTCTATGCTTACTGCGCTGGTATGTTATCAGTTGTGAAACCACCTTTAATGAAGACACTTGCGCCAGTGCTGACAGGACGAACACTCGCGACGGGAGGTCTAGATCTGGTAAGGTTTGCGTTGTTTACAACCTCCAGTCGTCTTGTTCGTCCTACGGAAACCAATTTCCCCTCACCCCACCTTCCTTCACATCCACCACGCGCCCCAGAACGAACAGGCCGTCGGCGTCTGGCGAAGTGTAGAGAAAAAAAATAAAAGAAAAAAGAAGTAAAGAAGGAGAAGCACTTTGCGTCGCTAGCTGTCGGGCGAATGTTTCGGCCGTCCAAGCGAGGATGGTGTGTGGGTGTATGGTGGGGGGGAGTAGTAGCGAAAAGTGTCTTATAAAGACATTCCGGGTGCGTGCGCCGACAAGGAAGGCCTTGGAATACAATTTGCCCGGCGAAGAAGAGAGCTGTCCCGCGCGCGTCTTCGTATTTCGCCGACGGATAGGATGGGGAATGGGGCGGACCCGTCCGTCGGCCGCAATCACGGCGAACGTCGTTGACGACTTAGGGTTGTTTGCGGCGTTGTGGGGGAGGGGGGAGAGCGTGCCTTCGCTTCGGATGGGTGGCTCATCAAGCCTGACGGCGTTCCTTGGTCGTCTTCGGCGAGGTTTTGGTGGTGAGCGCCCGGCCTTGCGGGTGGGCCAACAGCAGAGGGGAGGTTGCAGAAGAACATTCACCCCTCAGCCCTAGAGAAACAGACGTGCTTCTCGCCTGACAAGCTGTCCCCCTTCTCCTTTTACACAATCGTCTCTTTCCATAACCGTCTGTAGACCAACTCCGTGTCTGGTGTACGAATTCGTCACGCCTAAGTAGGTATATTTCTTCTTCCCTCTTCGTTCGAGGTTATGATTGTTGGAGAAACAATATGGCCGCCATGGAAGTCGTCAATCGACCAATGAGAAAACTTTGTCAAATTTAATTCGCCCGCCGCGGCGCTGGTGGGAGGGTTGATACGTAAGGCACTAACACAAACTAATAAGGGTGAAAATAGGCAGTGTGAATGGTTTGTGCAGACGGTACAGGGAAAGTGTACCTATAGACGGTTCGGAATAAAGTGAGCACTCGTGAAAGCCCTGCTTAAGTTCTATTTTCAACCAATTCGTATCTTTCCGCGCGTAACGGCTAACGACGGGAAATATATAACCTCTCTGCACTCTAAAAAAATAGTTTGTAAATTTATCAGACGTGCGTATAGGAGCGGTAAGAAAGTAGGTATGGTAGAATAGTTTCTCAGACAACCATGGTAGTTCTCCTAAACCTTTTTACAAAACCGTCAAATGCGTACTAACGTTACCTGACTTGTATTGTAACCAGTGTAAAATTTTGCATATTTACAAGGCGGAAGTATGGTAACTGTCCAATACTGCGTCTGGAATAATAACTTCCTAAACATTTCAGGAAGTTTTTTTTTTACAGTGTGGACAAGTCACTTGATGTTTGCGCGTGTAAGATAAATTGTGCAGTCGGTAGGAACCTATGCAGTTTGATAAAAACAAGCTTATGAACTATGTAAAATTCAGTTATGCCAATTTTTGTTGACTTTGTTTTAGTATAGTTGTATTTAAATAGGAAAACACGCGGAACTATATAGCGTAACTTCGCTACCAACCATACAAGCAGTAAAGCAACTATAGTTAATGTATAATTATATGCAGTAACAGCTAGTGATATATCTCAAAGGTTAAAATTTTAGTGCTCACTTTATCCCGACCGACCTATAGAACAGACGAATTCGTAGATCAGACCGTTTCCCAGTAGACATCAAAGTGCAACATGGCGCGCTGGGTTCGCACTCGAGACGGTCCGGGTTCGATTCCTCCCGTCCGGCCTACTGTTATCCCGTTTTCAATTTTTTTTTTTTTTGCTGGTAATGGTTTCCAGGTTATTTAATAAACTCAGTAAAAATATCAGTTAATAACATTGGTAGCATAATATAATACCTCACCTTTTATTTACAGTGTAGAGGATTGTTAGCAATGCTCAACTATTCTCTGGTGTCAGGTTTGAACAAATGAAAAATTACGTACTATCTAAAAATCCTTTCTAAAAAGTACCAGGAATTTGTTTGTACTAGTACAAATATTTTCCTTATTTCTAAATTGCAAGGATTTTCTTCGTTAAAAAACCTAAGAACTTTGTTAGCTTGCCAAAATCACAGGTTTGCCAGAAATTATAAATAGTTGTACGCAAATCACCGTCTGGTATTCGTTTTGCTGGAAGAAAGTGTAATTTATAAAAAAAAAAGTACTATGAAATAAAACGGTTAACTCATTCTGCTGTACATTGACTATTTTCAAACAAAAACCGAGAGTCGCATATAAGTCAAGATTGCGTAGGACTAGAGTGTCGTGTGCTGTCGACAAGCGTAAAGATGCGGTTTCAAATAGGAATTGTATTCCTCCAAAGAATTACCAGTAAAAATTATTTGTTAAAAATTTTTTTTAATAGATGAGTTCTTTTTCATGGCCATAATGAAATAAATACTTTACATTTAGTTTTTTCCTAGTACAAGCACAGAATATTTAGGAATACAGAAGTGAAACAGCCGACAGGACAGAGAACTCAGTCACACACGCCAGCAAAATGTCTTCCCTGACCAGCAACATGGCGAAGACGCCTACAGCCAATCAGCGTAAGGCAGCTGCTCTGCTAGCCGGCAGCCATGCCAGTTGGATACACGCATAAATCAAACAGACACGGGACTTGTATCAACAAACTCAGACAGCCAATATGCAGTGAAGTTCGATCGTATCAAATGAACCGCCACGTCATTTCACGTCTGTCTTATTATTAGAGACATGCAAAATTCGCGTTATCATTTGGTAGCAGACTAAACTTCACTTTCCTATACATAACAGAGCATAATCTGCGGTTCAATTGGCCACGGACTTTTATGTGTTGTCATTTACGTGTGTTATGTCTGTACAGAGACTGGCCTCTCTACCGTGTAAGCATTCTCCGCGGCAAGTTACGACAACATCGGCCAGAGGGAGACGTCGAACGAGCCTATAGTCACTTGGAGTCTAGTCAGCTGTCAGAAAATAACGCGAATTTTGCATGTCTCTACTTATTATACATCAAATATTACAATAGCGGGTTTCTTATTGGCTCTTGTCAAATAAGGTAACAGCTTAAAGTACAAACGAAATGCAGTAATCTTTGCATACGTTGAACGTGTGTTGAAACCCAGCAAACAATCAAATTTTCCCACGATAAACCATCATCTCTATATATAGCTAGGGCTAGGAAAAATTCGCGAGTTCAATGACCTGCATGCTAGAATCCAATATCCTATGCATACTCAAGCCCCATCTATTCGTTCATTATCTGCTGTCTGAATGAGTAGCAGGTAATGGACAAATGGTAGAGCTGCGGTATATACAGTATAATGAATTCTAACATGTTGGTCGTTTAACTCGCGAAATATTCCTAGCCCTATATGTAGGCTATTCTGTGGTACAAGTGTGGATTCTTATAAACGCTGTTTCCTTTTAAGTAGCAGTTAACCGTCTCAGGGGGATACTCGCGGTGTTTCACCATTGTCTTCTGAGGGAAATGCATGGCTGAACCTTGTAAGTTTACAAGGGTATAGGCTACTTTGTTTTTTTTTTACATGAACAACCTTTGTAGTTTGAACACGGAATTTCTTTAGCAACTGAGTTTCCAAGGATTTTCCTTGTGAAGGTAGAACATTTTCTTAGAGTGTAGCTTTCATTATTTTCATGTTATGGCATTTGATATAAATGTATGTGACTTTTTTTACAAGTCTTGTAACATCGATGGGTAGAGACCTGTGTCGCAGATCCTTTTTTTAATCTTATCGCATTTTTACATACTATTTATCGTAGGAAAACACATTTAGAATTAATTAAGCTGTGATTTACGTATGAACCAGTGGCAAATTATGCTTCCCTGTACTAGACATACAAATTCCAAATCAGAGCAGCTAGTTGAAAAGCGTTTAATCTACCTACATGTTACGTAGTTTATGGCAAACAATGTAGGCCTATTTAAAGTATATTGTCCCCGGATTTTCGCACGTGGGAATCGTGCCGGACGATGCCGTTGGTCGGCGGGTTTTCTCGGAGATCTCCCGTTTCCCCCGCCCTTTCATTCCGGTACTGCTCCATACTCGCCTCATGTCATCCCTCACCAGCGCTAAATACCTCGATGTTAAGCGCTGACCGAAATCTCCTCCTCGAGTCTGGGTGCGACACTGACTAGAGCTGTACCTTCAACGGCGGCACGAGCGGTGAGTTCCTGTTGGTTTAGGGAAGTAGAGCGATCCTTTACCTATCTCCTGTCTCGCCTTACCCTGACCCTTCCACTCGCCTCTATTTCTGTATTACTGTTCTTTTATGAATCTTATATTATAATAAACTGTTACCTTTCATCTCTAGCTTATTTACCTTCCCCTTCCCTGATGGACTTTGTGTTTGTGTATGTGTGTGTATGTGTGTGTACACACACATACATATATATATGTATGTGTGTGTATATATATATATATATATATATATATATATATATATATATATATATATATATATATATATATATACATATACACACACGTTACCAATGAAGTATTACTAGACACACTGGAAAATCGCGGGAATAGTTGACTGTTTGCTAGGCTCCAACGTGATGTATATACCACTGAATGTTTTGTATCAACATTGGCTATCGTTTATTTGTAGCATTTTTTCTCTCTACAACAGGCCCTGTTAGAAGTGCACATGCAGCTTGGACACACAGCGTGTGTGATTTGTCCCAAAACCATTCACACGTGTCACGGTTAATATAATACAGTTTATTGGAGACTATTTTAAACATTTTCGCGATTTTCCTGTGTCTCTAAGTATTGGTAACAATTTTACCATACCTACTGTCTCGACATTTCTGTCCATCGGTGTGATAAATTTACAAGTATTACTAACGTTTATTCTAACAAATGGGAGGAATATAAAAAACCTGACTATAAACGGGGAAAAATAAGCTGGTGTTCAAAGGTGCTCGCTTTACGGTGGATGGCCTGTATTCGTTTTTACGGTTACAAGCGGCGTTTTCCACGAACTGGCGTCGTTCACGCACATAATGGTATATGTCCATTGCAGCGCTTCCTCTCCGAACACTTTTCCTAGAAGCAGCTGCAGGATGCGAGTCAGGAGCTCTGCCGTGTTCCGTTACTTCAACCATGCGCACTGCGCGATAACAAAATGCGAACTTTTTACCCCGGCGAGAATCATCGCAGCGCACATCCTGTGCCACCTACATCCGGCCCCTCTTGAAGGCCGTGCGTTGTAAAGTGGGCACTTTTTTAGGTCTTCCCAACAAACGCTGACCACTATTAATTATTAAAGTTTGATAACAACTTACAATTTTTATGTTGTATTTAAATTATGAATTACTTTCAGAAGTTTACATATGTCTATATATATATATATATATATATATATATATATATATATATATATATAAATAATTGTTGTGTTGTATGTAAATTATAAATTACTCTCTAAAGTTTATACAAGTGTGTGTGTGGATCCTATATATATATATATATATACATATAATTTTTTTTATTTTGTATTATGTAAATGATAAATTACTTTGAAAAGTTTATATATATAGCAATTTTTTATGTTGTATGTAAATTATAAATTACTCTTAACAGTTTATATAAGTGTGTGTGGATATATATATATATATATAAATTTTTTATTTTGTATTATGTAAATGATAAATTACCCTGAAAAGTTTATATAAGTGTGTATATATATATATATCAATTTTTTATGTTGTATGTAATTTATAAATTACTCTCAAAAGTTTATATACGTGTATATATATATATATATATATATATATATATATATATATATATATATATATATATATATATTTTTTTTTTTTTATATATAAAATAAAAAATACAAAAAAATATATATATATATATATATATATATATATATATATATATATATATATATATATATATATATATATATATATAGCGTGGACCAGAATTCAGAATTCATGTGCCAAACTCCGGGACGGGATTGTTTATGTAAAATAAGGTGGGTTTACTTTGAACGACACCATTGTGTGATGATTAATAAAGGAGCTACACAACTTTGAAAACAAAAATTCTAAATACTTTTTTTTGAAAAAAAAAAAAAAAAAACTAAGTATAAGTGATAGAAGCACCAACATTTGCATAGAGCTCTAAGAATCAGAGCAAATAAACCTTTGAAAATGTCGTTGTCACGATGTTTTCCTTCACTGCTTATGTATGGGTTACTCAACTTATTTGTTTAAGTAAATTTTAAATACTAAGCGGTAATAGACTATTCGATGCATAACATTGCTTATCGCGCAAAATGAAGTGGAAAGTAGTTCTTGTGTTAATTCACTCCGGTAAGTAGTTTCCGAGAAAATGCAAATCAAAATACGAAGGCGCAGAGTAACCCTGTTGTGGTAGGCAATACAACGGCTTTCTGAGCCGTGCTAATTGCAGCATCGAATGGTTAAGGGGCCTCTCTACCTGTACTTCAAGTGTGTTGCTGCGAGTTACGGCTATTCTGTTTTTGATGAAACTCTTAAACGGGCGTTGTATTTTTATACATACGCAAAGAACGCACTTCAAACTTTATGGCTATAGTATTGAAAATTCTGACCTTTTTTTTTTTAGAAACAACTTTTTCGGGCCGCTTCAAATGGCCAAAAATGTGTTTTCCAGGCTGCCGTATCTGGATGAATAACAAACGGATTCGAAAAACACAACTATATAAACAAGCAGTAGACTTTGAACTGTGCTAGCCACAAATAAAATAATGTGTTCACTGCTTAAAGTCCCATAGGAAAAAGTATAATAGTAAAGCACTGCTCGCCATCTGAGTGGCTTGCACGGAGAGGCGATAATGCATTACAAATGTCGGTCAATGGCAACCTTACGTCTCCTGCCTCACACACAAACGAAACGTATCTAGGGAGGCCCCTTAAGGGTATGGGCCCGAGTTTCTTCGCATTTAACGACAATTAATTTTTAATACATAAATGGGAGCCGATATCGTAAAATCGCTTCGTAACTTTGTTATGTCTGATTTAAACTGCATACTCTAATTTTGTCGAGTCAGAAGACTGCTAAATAGTTGCTAATTAGTTAATTAACGTAATTTCCTTTTAATTGATATATTAGCTATACTCATCAGACAGATTGTCTTGAAAAATTACATTGTATAGTAAACCAATTTGCAACAAAGTTACGAAGCAATTCTATGATATCGACTCTCATATGGATTACAAAAAAATAATTCTCTCGAAAGTTGAGAAACTCAGGCCCAAGCCCTTAAATTGAGTACAGTAGTGAGATTTGGGTGACGTCATGGCAACTAACACGTGTTGTATGGACGATGCGATAGGGTGCGAAGTGATCTCGTTTTAATTTTACGCGAAACTGCTAAATATATTCTCAACCCGTGTATCTAAAAAAATAACACATACTCGAAATAACAATGTTTAAACATACTGCATTCTTATTAGAATCATGATTTTGGGGTACCACAACGAAGCCTAAAAGAGCATTCAAGTATTACTCGAATTCATAAATAGCCTACGTAGGCCGAAATGATTAGTTATTTGATACTACCTACAAATAAAATTGTAGAGTTACGACTCAAAGTGCCACAGAAAAATTAATACTAGAAAACATACTTCGCGTCAGTTAGTACGTTACGTGTAGCAAAGTCGGCCTAATCTCCACCGGTTTCCGCACCTCACACGTGGGAAATTACATTCCCTACTTTAGCCTCTTAACAGTAATTTCTTGAGAGCTGATGATGTTAAAATGACGTGGAAATGGAGCACTGGCGAAATGCAAGAGGAAAGAAATAAATCTTGAGAAAACACGATGGCGGTAAATGCTGCCGCCAGCCACTGCTTTAATGGTTAGATTAAGAGATATCACGTTTACAGAACAAGATACAGAACACATATAGGAGCTATGAATTTTCACTTACTACATACGTAATTATTAACGTCAGTACGTATTTACAATAAGTAATGCCGTCCCCCCACTTCAACACACAGGTGGTAACGGTGGATTATGTTGGCCTGGACTCGTGCATTAATGTTTGGTTTAGCACATTCACAGTCAAATGCGGCTATCACACGTGCCACGAGGTATTTCTGGCTAGTTACAGGCGTCTCGTAATTCAGGGAGTTGACATGACCCCGTGAAAAAATTAAATGGAGGCAGGTCTGGAGATCGAACCGGCAAATGGATCTTCTGCCTGTCCAGCAACCTGCAAACGTGGTGTTAAGATGGCGGCATTCGACAGCGGAAAAATGTGGCAGTGCCCCATGGTGCTGAAACCACATGGTGCAGTGAATTGCCAATGGTACTTCCTCCAGCGATTTCAGCAGTACATCCTGCAGGAACGGTAAGTAATGGACTCCGCTGAGGCGGTCCGGTAGCCAATAAGGTCTCAAAAAATGATTGTTGACAATGTCAACCCACATGTTGACACTGTAGTGGATTTGGTTGCCCATAAGGTGCATGTAGTGGGGATTGTGGTGCGCCAGATGTGACCGTTCCTCTCACACATGTACTCAATTTAACCATTCAATGCTGCATTTAGCATAGCTCAGAAAGTCGTTGCATTGCCCACCTCTACGGGGTTACACTGCGCCTTCGTATTTTGATTTACATTTTCTTGAAAACGGTTTACCGGAGTGAATTAACACAAGAGAATCTTTCCCCTTAATTTTGTGCGATAAGCAATAATTATGCACATAACATTTTATTACCGCTTAGTATTTAAAAGTAACGTAGACAAATATGTTGAGTAACCACTACATAAGCAGTGAAGGGGAACGTTGCGTCTACCACATTTTCGCAGATTTATTTGCTCCGATTTTTACAGCTGTATGAAAATTTTGGTGTCACCACCTCTTATACTTTCTAGTATTTTGCAAAAAAAATGTATTTAAAATTTTAGTTTTCAACGTCGTGTAGCTCCTTTATTATTCATAACACAATGGTGTTCCTCAACGTAACCTCACCTTATTTTACATAAATAATTCCGTCCCGGAGTTTGGCACATTAATTCTGGTTCACGCCACACGCACACACACACACACACACACACATATATATGTGTGTGTGTGTGTATGTGTGTTGGTGTGTGTGTGTAAAGGCTGCGGCAACGTAACTTCCTTTCTTAACACAGCAATAAAACTCATTAAGTTAATCAGAAAATCTACATTTTAATTTTTATAATGTAGGTACTTACCTAAAGTTTGGTTTTACACAGTTTTGAAAATCAGGTCAGGTAGGTAACGCCACCCATTATCCATTCACTGAATAAGCGGATTTCTGTCGTTTCTCATGACACTTACCAGCAGAGAAGTGGGTAAGTTGGCAATTCCTGCCTGGATGTTGGCGTTCAGGAAGTGTAGGTTCCTTGGAGGGCTGACATAAACGCGGGATATAAAATCAGGGGAAAAAAATCTTAAGTGGCCGAATCGGGGGAGCGTGCTGGCCACTTCAAATAGCTACTTATTGATATGAGGCGCTCCGTGAAGAGATCCCTCAAAACAGCCATAGATTCCCCTGAAGTGTGCACTGAGAGAAAACATTGGGTGATTCAACCAAATATTTGTTTATATATGTGCAACCAACGATGTAGTGTAGTTTTAAACAAATATTTAGTTGACAGCCATTTTTTTGTTAGATCAACAAAGCAGTCTTGTTATTTCATAATCTCATTTAGTTTAAATAACTAAACCAGATGTTGAAACAATAATTCAACATTGTTGATTTAACAAAATCTGGCGTTCAACTTAATATTTGTTTGAATCAACACTACATCGTTGGTTGCACATATACAAACAAATGTTTGGTTAACTCAACAAATCCTTTTTCTCAGTGTGGGCCGTTGCTCCGTCTTGTTGGAACCAACATGTTCCCTAAGTCCAATTCATCACGCCGGTAAAAAAAAAAAAAAAAAAAATATATTCCTCCAACATGTTCACATGCGCTCCTCACTGTTCCAACGCATGATGGCGATTGACAGGCGGTGGGGAACAAAACTTTACACTCACGCCTCTCGAATGAGACTATTCCTGTCCCGCTAAGACTTCTACAGCCTGAATGTCGCGTATTTCAAAACAGGTTCTTATGTTGCTGCACTCTGTACCACGGCCGTAGAAGAACAGGTCTGGACACTCGCCTGGAAACTTGACCCCCTTTTTGTTTGGCTGCAGTTCACCAAGGCGGTCGGACTCGAACTCCGCCCACTTTCTTTCCACTAAGATAAATAATTTATCAAAACGTATTTTTATAAATTTACGAAATACTTCTTTCGCTCACAAATTTAAGAAAAGGCTCCAGCAATCTTTATTTACTTTATAAATTTAACAATGGAAAAAAAGTGGGCGGATTTTGAGTCCGACCGCCCGGATTAAAGCTCCAAAAAGTACAACATTCTCGGTAACTCGATGAACTACAGCCAAACAACAAGGGGGTCAAGCAAAATACATTGTTAGAAAGGCGAGTGTCCAGACCTGTACTTCTACGACCGTGCTCTGTATGTACATGTATGTATGTCTGTAACGCGTGCGTTCCTATGTCTTTCATCCGTGCGTGATAAAACTTTGGTGGGTTGTTGTGCTTCCGCTCGCGAAGATTTCTGACAGAAATTCTATACGTGAAGGTTTTAGACGGGTGGAAGGGATAGGGGTGTAAACGGAATATGGGGCAGAACAGGGTACGCAAAAATTTAAGTGAAATTTGGATTTTGTTTCTAAAACGGACACTAACCAACCTCTTGACATAATTTTGCACCATTTAGAATTTTTAATTACTTTAGAGTAAAATTTTTCTTTGTTTAATTTTTTTTATTTTTTAAAAAGTAATAATATTTTATATTGTGACATTACCACTTTTAATATTATTATCATCAGTGATATTACTACTCGTTCTACGGAATATGAAGTGTCGAAAAATTGTTGTCATTTATGTGTATTCATCTATTTTTCTTTTTCTTTTTTTAGAAACATTTAGTGTCTAGTATAAATTGAAAGTAGAAATATATATTTTTTAGAATAATTTAAGATAATTTTGAGTACTAAGACGGACTTGTTGCATGACTCAAAGATGCATTCATTAGAAAACCACGAGAACGAAGTCGCGGGAAATACCTAGTATTTTATATTTACACTGCGTGATAGCGCATGGAAATACTTACATTGACAAGTATAGAAAATATTGTAACTACGAAACACGATGTGTTAGTAGGAGCTTCTAAACGACTCTCTTTACCTTGAGGGAATCAGTACATGCCATATTCGAATTCCTAAAGGTTCGCTGTAAGTTCAATAGAATAAGATTTATCAAAATTTCTGGGCTGACATGGCACATATATTTCCTTCATCAGTGTTATGAAGTTGTCACATCTTTACTGTTTTCATTAGTTTTTGACTTGTAAACTTCCGGAGGAAGAAAATAACTTTTTTTTCTGCATATGATCACAGGTATAGTATAAGCTATAGTACGCAAGCAATGCCAACTTTACAAATTGTAATAAACTATTCCCCATGCCTTGCCGAAGCACAAAACATCATTGAAATTGGCAGGCCAAATTAAATGCAGGTGTTCCATTATTCCAAAATGGTAGGCATTGATGAGAAATTTTTAAAAGTTTGTTGCAATGGGAGTTTACAATTAGAATTTATTGGTTTGTGGACATACGCCATTGCTCATGTTTTGCTGATCCAACTTGTATTGAAGGACAAAATACAAAGAAGAACAAAAACATACAAAACACACACAAAAAATAGAAGAAAAAAAGTTTTTTTGTAAGACAACAAAGAATTCTACAGATAGAATTCATTCGAATATCGACGCAACACCAGAAAGAAAAGACAACAATTTTAGAACGATTCCCAAATTTAAAAAAAAAAAAGTTGGAAATAGACGAATAACAGTGAACAGTGGACAACAAACAAATGACAATAGACAACACAAGTTAAAAACAACGAAAAACATAACTCGGCTTCCAACTCGCATACGACTGAAAGTTCGAGCGTAGGTCCCCTGGAGCTATTAGGTAAGGGTCACGGTCGTAGAAGTACAGGTCTGGACATTCGCCTATCTGCCGATGTAATTTGCTTGACCCCCTTGTTGGCTGCAGTTCACCAAGTTGCCGAGAATGTTATGTATCTTTGGCGCTGCAATCAGGGCGGTCGGGCTCAAAATCCGCTCACTTTTTTTTTTCAGTGTTTACATTACAAAGTAAATAAAGACTGCTGGAACCATGCTTTAGGATTGTGAGCGAAGGAAGTATTTCATAAATTATTCAAAAATATGTTTTGATAAATTGTTTACCTTTATAATGTAAACACTGGAAAAAAGTGGGAGGGGAAGTGGGCGAAGTTTGGTCCGACCGCCCTAACATCAGCGCCAATAAAACACAATATTCTCGGTAACTAGGTGAACTGCAGCCAAACAACAAGGGGGTCAAGTTTCCAGGCGAGTGTCCAGACCTGTTCGTCTACGGCCGTGGTGAGGGTAAGGTTAATTATAATACAGGTTAGAAAGATCAATGTTAATAGTTAGGCACAGGGAAAATTTTTGCGGCTTGAGCGCTGGTATCTGTCATGGGTGATGACTGACCAATCACAGAGCTTACGTGAATTTTAAGTTACAACTGTAACATCTCTAGGTGTTTATATAAAAAAAATTCATGTTTAATGCCGCGGTCTAGCTGTTATATAAATTTAGTAGAGCTAATGAGCTTATCTTCATTTTAACTTAGGTGTATCGGGTAAAAATTTTAAAAACATAGATCAAAGCAAAAAAAATGAGAAAAATGAAATAAAAGTTATCTGTTAGCGGCTGAAACACAATAAATAATTTAGAATAAGATGTACTTATCTCACATCAATAATGACTGAGATATTTACAGCTTCTCTTCCAGCTTACATGCCATTTTACAACTCTATTAATCCATAATTCAATATTTCTTAACATTTTTCAGGTATTTTAATTTACTTCTCAAAAACTTCCAAACAATATTACAACCATAGACTACCTAAACCAAAGAGAAATATGTTTACATACCACTGTGATCTGAAATGAAGCTATGAAATAAATATTTTTTAAAACAAACTTTCAAGTAATAAATACAATTTAAATTATAGCTTTCAAATTACATCACATTAATATGTACGACAAATTTTAAATTTACAAACGTTACACAACAATAAGTTATTAAATTAAAACGCGAAATTTGTTTCTTTTCACTTTAAAATTAAGTCAAATGACTTCGTCAGTTTCAAGGTTATTTCAATTCAATTTTACTACAGTTTCGTATTTTTTCTGGTCCCTTAGCGATGGCAGCGAAACTAACGGCAGAAATTTTCCCTCTGCCGAACTCTCCCATAATAACACACATTTTCTTTCTAACTTGCAGCAGAATGAATCTGAGTTAGGTTGATACTGCGGTGTTTCGCCATTGCCTTCCGCAGGATGTGGGTGAAGGCACAAACAAACATCCAGTTCTGAATTCTGGGAGGTGTAATTAAATTTCCACCTTCTTCAAGCCTTCCAGCCGTCACCACCTCGTCAGGATGGTCATGGGTCGAGACCCACGACGTGCCGCTGTCCGTCGATAGCCGACACAATCATCATCAGCCTCCGGCAACATGCTAACGGTGAGGTCTAAGGCGTCCAAAAGGGTCACCCATCATAGAGTAGAACAAGTAGTTATTTAAACAGCCGCTCACCTCCAATCTAAATTATAGTACAACCGTGTAGTATTTTATAACTAACTTATGTAGAGTAAAGCCACCGTAATTATATTAATATATATTTCATTTAACCGTAACCCTTACCCTTAACTTAACCACTTAAATAGTTTCAGTATAAAGCGCCAACCTCTGGCTACAGCCTCCCAATAAATTAACGACTTACAAAATATTTAAATTACAACACTGGTTGCATCGTTCGCGTAGGTAACGGAACGCTGCACGCGTCCTCGATGCACGCGAAGCTTCGGGAAGGTTCCACAGGAGCTCCATGGAAACATTGGAAAGGGCGAGAAGGAAATGGGATCAACCACTCCCTCCCCCACCCCCCTAAACAACGCGAACAGCGCTTCGCACTCGGTTTCTTCGCCTTGAGCTTTCGCCCGCGCGCGGGACGCACACCTCCACGCCTTTATTACGAATTCAGACTCTTTTATTCGCTTTTAGAAGAAGTAAGTTCCCTCGGGTCCCGCAAAGGAGTTCCCGCCCCTTCGCCTCTGGAAACACTGCATCATCGGCCTAATTCATGCTTTCTTACAGCCGCTGTTACTTTGCTCTCTTGTAGCTCTCGCCGTCTCTCTCTGCATCCTTCTATCTCTCTCTCCAACATTTCTTCTTTTTCACACTTTCTTCTCGTTTGTCATTTTCTCTTGTTCTATATTTCCCGCTGTTTTATGACTGTCTAAGTTACGATATAACAAAACAATATGAGGTTCCAGAATTATTTCACGGCTTTAACGCTTGTGGTTCTCTCTTTGAAAGCAAACTATGGCTTTAATGCTTATTTATATATATTTCCAGCTTCTGTTTCCATGAAAACAGCAATAGTCGAGCACAGATCTGCTAGTATAGTGCTGCCAACACAACTTTCGAAAATTAGAACGTTTACTGTAGAGGTCGCCTGCACCACACTTGAACTGCATTGCCGCAAGTTTATACATACATACACGGACCAGTTCAAGATAGCAACATCTCAAAAGATGGAATTTTTAAAGTCGTTTCGTACTAAGCGAGAACAGCTTTCATATCTGTCAATTGTCAACATAATTATATTTACTGTTTGAGACCGAAGTTACGCTGTGTAATAGCCGGTAAGAAAATGTTAAACTCCAATGTATCAATTCTATGAATTCTGAGTTGTAGCCTTGAACTAGGCCATAAATATGTACACACACGATATCAAGAAACAAACGCATAATAAGCATGTTTATGTGAGGTCGTATATAATTGATTTCATACTATGTAGGCCTTATTGTTGTACGTCATTGTTTGTTGTGTTTTATTGCTTTTATAGGTTGTGTGTGTTATCATACTGTGCTACTAATGATTGCACATAAGTTATTATGTTTCAATTGAATGTGCTATTTGTCTTGTTAATTGATTCATGTCAATGTATTTTAAGTAGTCTTATGTAATTTGTAGCATTGTCACGTGTATATTTTATTGTATTTGACAGGATCTATACACCCTTGAGTACTCATATTGGGATCTATATATTACTATTAAATAAATAAACAAACAAACACGACGTGAATCCTGAGCTAAATTAGAAACAAAAATGTTAGTGGCAAAATGTTGTACGAGTACGTGTTATTTGCACAATGTGGCAATTTAGCACTGTAGTCTGTACATTCTAGCATTCCACAGATATCTTACTCATCGTACTACTATCGTTCAGATCTGCATATTATGGGCGTATGTTAAAATGCGGAGCGTCCAAACATGGCTGTACGTTTACGTTACGTAACATACATAAAATAATACTTGGACGTTGCGCGCAAGAGGGGACTTTCACTCTGATAGTGTTGCCACATTGTGCAACATAAAATGTCGCCGTACAACATTTTGCCACCAATTTAGTCCAGGATGCATGTGGTGTGCTTATTATGAGTTTGTTTAATGTGTGTGTGTGTGTCTATATATATATATATATATATATATATATATATATATATATATATATATATATATATATATATATATATATATATATATATATATATATATATATATACATACAAGCAGTCCCCCGCGGCTTTGCTCGCGAGTATTATTCGTAACTGATAATATTTACTTTAATTGAAAAACCTCTTTGTACACAAGATTGGTACTTCAGTCATCAAGTGTTAGAATGTCCAAGCGGCTAGTCGAACTAATTCTGCAGCAGGATAAGTTGCTATAGCTGTCCACGCGAAAAGCAGTTTTAAGTTTGTCCCTGCCACTAACAGCGACTTCGCTGGGCCTTATTTATAGCCCTGCCTATTTGACGTTGTGGGGTAATTACAGACACCTAAGGTGAGAGGTTAATCGAATGAAAAACTTCTGTTTATCCTGTGCACAACCATTGGTAACGGTGCCCTCAATTATATATTTTCAAAATATTCACTTTAACTTTATTGACATTACAAAGTTTCAGAGGGTAAAGGTTTCGCGGAAACGTATTTGGTGCCCCAAACCTGAGATTAGTGAGATGATATATCGTCGGTTTACTGCCAAAAGTGACGAAGTCAAAATGAGATAAAATTATAAAAATGCTAGGAATATGTATATGTTGTTTTCGAAATATTTTAAATTGACATCTTATACATTTGTATAAGTATCCATCTGAAGTGTAAATCACATCGCTAGCCCGTTCAGTCGAATCAAAATCGATCATTCGCTAAAAAAAAAAAAAAAAACCCTTCCATCCCTGCACAGTATTGAGAAATCGAATTTCGAAAAATCTGAAAACTGTTTTGCGGTAATTTCTGTAATCATCATCCTGAAGCAAAAATTAATTGTATATCTCGACGGGTTCGATAGGTATCGAGGATTTATCTAAAACACGTTCAAGGTCTTTTCACCACTTAAGAGAGTAAATTTCGAAAAAAAAAAAAAACCTTGAATCACGTTTTATAATACTTAATTTATGTCTCGTGGACGTAAAAAACATAGGTAACATTAGCCCGCTGGGTTCAAGATATATCGACGATTAATTGAAAACGCTTTTCACCACTTTTCACCCATTTTTACGTCCTTAGGTTGCGAATTTCGAAAATTCCTGAAATAACTTTTTAGGTATTTGAGTAAGCATCAATCCTAAACAAAAATCACGTCGCTATATAAAAAACTATTGGATCGATATATATCGAATGTGAGTCGATAACTCATATTACCCCTTTTTTTAACCAGTTTAGGGCCGAATTCAGAATATAAATTTTAAATGGTATTTTGGATATTTACTAAAGCACCTATTTAAAGCAAAGAGCACTTCGATATCTCGATTGATTTAATAGATATGGAAGGATAATCGAAAACACATTTCACGTATTTTCACCCCTTTAAATAAAGAATTTCGATACATCTTTGAGTCCTGTCATAGATATTTGTAAAAGTAACCAATTAAAGTTAAAATCGCGACGATAGCCAATCGTGTTTCAAAGCTATAGACGATTTATTAAAAACACATTTTGCCCCTTTTTACTGCCTGGGGGTCGAATTTCAAAAAAACCTAAAACTGCATTTTGGGTATTTACGTAGGCAATATTTTGAAGTGAATATCAACTCTCTATCCCGAAGGGTTCGATAGATATCGATAGTTGATTGGAAACATATTTAAGGTCTTTTCAGCCCCTTAAATGTTGAAGAGCGAAAAATCCTTAAATTGGCTAATATTCATTTTTACGAGTGTCCTATTAAAGTAAAAATCACGATGATTGGCCGTCGGGTTCGAGCTCTATCGACGTTTCTTCGGAAACACATTTCACCCCTTTTCACCCCCTTAGAGGTCTAATTTCGAAAAATCCCTTCTTAGTGCTCGCCTACGACCTGAAGGGAACCCCCACAAAAAATTTCACGATTCTAGGTCCAGTGGTTTGGGCTGCAGTTTGATATGTCAGTCAGTCAGTCAGTCAATCAGTCACCTTTCATTTATATATATATATATATATATATATATATATATATATATATATATATATATATATATAT